>CM051240.1:46201828-46271828 GCA_027917425.1 Gastrophryne carolinensis | reverse complement strand
ATAGTGGGGATGCGGCTGTGCATGCACTGTCGGACCAGGAACGAAGGTGAGTTTTCAGGCGACCTGGGTGGGTTTCACACAGTGGGGCATGTCCGATCGGGGTGCCCTGGGGGGAGCGAGTATGCCTGCCCTGAAGTCTTATAGACTCCAGGTGGGGTTTTGGTCATTTTTAACAGGAGAGGTCATCCCCTAATCCCTCGATAGGTGAGGGCATCACCCAAACCTATAACAGTAGAGGGCAACATACAAGACTATATCAGGAGAGGACATTACCCAAACCTATAAGGAGAGGGCATCATACCAGTCTATAACAGTAGAGGGCATCATACCAGTCTATAACAGTAGAGGGCATCATACCAGTCTATAACAGTAGAGGGCATCATACCAGTCTATAACAGTAGAGGGCATCATACCAGTCTATAACGGTAGAGGGCATCATACCAGTATATAACAGTAGAGGGCATTACCCAAACCTATAAGGAGAGGGCATCATACCAGTCTATAACAGTAGAGGGCATCATACCAGTCTATAACAGTAGAGGGCATCATACCAGTCTATAACAGTAGAGGGCATCATACCAGTCTATAACAGTAGAGGGCATTACCCAAACCTATAACAGTAGAGGACATCCTACAAGCCTATAACAGTAGAGGGCATTACCCAAACCTCTTGGCAGATAATAAAGTGGACCAAAAACTGGGATTTTGACTACAATGGGTTTCGGTCCTTGCCCCCCAGGCACCCAGATGCGGGATGCCTCACTCTGTGAAACCCCCGTCGCTGGTGTGCGTCCTGCTGAAGATATAGTGGGGAGCGGCTGCTGCTTGAGCATGTGCCGTTGGATCAGGGAGAAGGTGAGTTCACTGTGCGACCTGGGGGTTTTTACACAGAAATCTGGATGCTGCGGGGGGAGGGAGTATGCCTGCCCTGGACTCTCAAAGACTCCAGGGTGGGTTTTGGTACACTTTAAGCTTATAATATCATATAATATAATATTCCTATAAGTAGACCAATAGCAGTTGGGGAAAATTCTGAGCAGTCCTGTTGCCACGGCCCTGGTGCATTTATGGGATGAGCCCCCCTCTTGTATACTTTATACAGCGTTACGGAATACGACAGCACTTTATATATAAATAATATTTTTATAAGTAGACCAATAGCAGTCCCGTTGGCAGAGGCCTGGCGCATGTATTGGTTATGTATGGGATGAGCCCCCCTCCCGCGCCTTCCCATGCTGCACGTAGAGCGGGATTGCCACAATCCATGTTGGCATTTGTTGTGTGCAACGTCTGAGGAGCAGGGTGTGAAAGTCAGTTGGTTGCCAGGCCTGTGTTAGCAGTTAATGATTTCCCAGCTGTAGCGTGTAGCTCTGGCACAGTCATGCATTACAGTACATTATACTCCATTCCTTAGTTTGGGGGGGGGGGTAGGGTCCCCTTTTATTTTAATTTGCCCCCCTCCCCTCGCTTTAGTGCAGTGTAGCAGACCTGGAATTTCATACATTTCATACAGGTTTGCAGTGGAAGCCGGTGGAGCGAGGTGAAATATTTCACCGGTGACTCATGTTGTATGTATGGTGCTGTGTTGGAGGGGGAGGCTCTTTAACATAAGTAATTATGCTTCACTTTCTCCTAAGCCGTGTTTAAATAAAACTGCTGGCCAGACCAACATCATTAATGTATGTTTACTGACACTCAGGGCCGGCGTCAGCACTGGGCATATCTGGGCAGGTGCCGGGTGCCCTGCATCCCTGGAGGGCCCACCTAAATTCTCTCTACCCTGGGCAGCCTCTATGCAGGATACAGGGCTGTGCAGTAACCAGGACTGTCAGCCAGGGGCAGAATGGCAAACAGGAGAATGTCTTTTTCTTTCTTTCAGTACTTTCATTCTTCTCTTTTTTTCTTTTTTTTATTTCCATCGAGTCTTTGTTTTTCTATTTAAACCGGGCCTTCAGCGTGATTTAATGAAAAGCCCAAACTCTTAAAAAACGGTTCCCCAGCATCTAAAATTAATATATTTTACGTTTTTAGTCACTAACTTATTATTCTTTCCCCCACTGGGCTGCAACTCTGTTCAGGAATTTAGGATACTGGTGCCGCCATCTTGAATCAGAAGCATCACACTTACTGAGGAGAGGAGAATGGGATAAGGTACAGGGGGGCGGGTTATAGCTGTGCTTTGCTCAGACAGAGCAGAGCTGTGGTCAGGTAAAGGTCAGCAGTCCCAGAATGCAGAGCAGCACAGTCAGGAGGCACTTCCTGTTTGCAGGCTGCCTGATAAGATGGCGGCTTCCATAAGCCGCCATCTTGGATGTTTAAAGGCTCATAACATTGAGTAGATGCAGGTAGGATGATTTTTAATGTGAGCAATCTGTATGTACAGGGTGTGGGAAACATATAAGATAAGCTCTTATTCAGAGTGAAGGTCCGCTTTAATTTGTTATTTCTGTCATTCCTTTTCTTTCTTTCCTTCTTCCTTTCTTTTTTCTTTCCCTCTATTATTTCTCTCAGTCTTTTTATGCTTTGCTGCTTTCATTATATTATATCTGTACCTCTATCTGTCCCTTTATCTGTACGTTCTGCCATTCCTTTCTTTCTTTCATTCTTTCTTTCTTCATTCCTTCTCTTTTTTGTTTCTGTCACTCCTTCTATTCCTTCTCTTTTTTTGTCATTCCTTCTCTTTTTTTAGCCCTTCTATTCTTTTTTTTTTTTTTTTCTTTCCCTAAATGTCTGCTTTTTTTTAACCCCATTCCTTCTGCCTCTTTTCTTTTTTCTTTATTTCTGTCACTCCTTTTATTTTTTCTTTGTCATTCATTTAATGCTTTTCTTTTTTTGTTTCTTTCCCTTTTTCTTTATTTCGTTCCATTTATTCTTTTATTCTTTCTTTGTTTAGGTCATTATGTTTATTTCTTTCTATTATTATTTCCATTTAATATTGCATTTTTTGGAGAACCAAAACCAAGATCGGTCAAAATTCTGGGTTTTGGTCCACTTTAAAGATGCCTCCATCCCTGTAAAGGTTAAAGGAGCCACGAATGGCTGTTCCTTACTGTAGGAGGAAGGAAGTGATCTTCTTGCTGTCATTAAACAAGGCGTGCTCCTCATGCGCGCTCTATTGCTGGTTATTACAGTGTGTTTACTATGAAGGATGGGTGCGCGGCTGCCTGGACTTGTCCCAGGAGCTTGGTGTCAGATGCCTGACATTCCTCCCCTGTGTGCTGCAGCCCAGGAAGCCCGGCCCTCCTATCATGGCACCTGACAGGGTTCCTTCCTCTGTAGTGGGGAGCTGGGCCGCGGCTCATACATAATAAATAGACCTCAGAAACCTAATAGGCGCGGGTACGTGTTTCCTGGACGTTCAGCGGTAGCGGCCATGTTGTGCTCCGGACTGCAGGAAGCTGGTGACAGAAATATAATCTTCCCTCAGATCCTGTGTCATCAGGTTAAAACCGAAACACAGAGGGACCACCAAACCTGATTTTCAGGTCGCTTATCTCAAATGGCTTTTGGTGCGGGCCCGCTCATTCTCCTTGTAAATGTGTCATGTGACCATTGTTAGAAAGGGCCTCACCTCTCTTAAAAGGGGCTCTGTAGGCATCATTTAGCAGCTCACCTCATCATGGCTGCCCTCTGCCTTCCTGTCAGATCGCAGCTGTTCCTATAAGTAGAAACAAGGCATGAATTCCTTTGCCATAGACCACCAATCATATGGCTCCACGGGTGGTCTATGCACTGTGTGAAACCGTGTGGAACTGATGGATTCTTAGCTGGCCCCACACGCACGTTACTTATGCAGGCTCTTGTCCTATCGGATTAGATTGCCATGCATATTAATGGCCAGCAATTTATTTGGAATGGATGGTTTTCTTGAGCACTTCTCACTGGCCGCTCCTGCATAAAATAATCTTCCCCCAGATCCTGTGTCATCAGGTTAGAACCGAAACACCACGGGACCACCAAACCTGAATTTCAGGTTGCTTGTCTCAAATTTCTTTGGTGCGGGCCTGCTCATTCTCCTCGTAAATGTGTCATGTGACCATTGTTAGAAAGGACCTCAGCTCTCTTAAAAGGGGCCCTGTGGGCAAAGTGCATAACCATCATTCAGCAGCTCACATCATCATGGCTGCCCTCTCGCTTCCTGCCAGATCACTGCTGCTCCTGGAAGTAGAAACAAGTCAGTGTAGTGGCACACCCCATGAATTCCTTTGCCATAGACCACCAATCATAGGGCTTCACGGGTGGTCTATGCACTGTGTGAAACCGTGTGAAACTGATGGATTCCTAGCTGGCCGCACACACACATGTTACTTATGCAGGCTCTTGTCCTATCGGTTTAGATTGCCATGCATATTAATGGTCAGCAATTTATTCGGAATTTATGGTTTTCTTGTGCACTTTTCACTGGCCGCTCCTGCATAAAATAATCTTCCTTCAGATCCTGTGTCATCAGGTTAGAACCAAAACACCATGGGACCACCAAACTTAAATTTCAGGTTGCTTGTCTCAAATTTCTTTGGTACGGGCCTGCTCATTCTCCTCGTAAATATGTCATGTGACCATTGTTAGAAAGGGCCTCAACTCTCTTAAAAGATCGCATCTGTTCTGGAAGTAGAAACAAGGCATGAATTCCTTTGCCATAGACCACCAATCATAGGGCTCCATGGGTGGTCTATGCGCTGTATGAAACCACGTGGGACTGATAGATTCTTAGTTGGCCCCACATGCACGTGTTACTTATGCAGGCTCTTGTCCTATCAGATTAGATTGCCATGCATTTTAATGGCCAGCAATTTATTCGGAGTGGATGGTTTTCTTGAGCACTTCTCGCTGGCCGCTCCTGCAGCTGTGCACACCAGTTGCCAACCATCCAGAAATGCCTGGCAGGGGCGTGCTTTGGATGGAGGGTGTGCTGGGCATGGTGTCTGAGGCCTGCACATTCACAGTGCAGAGATGCCAACCTTGGAGACCAGTTTGTTTACAGGGTGATGGGTGTGGCGGGGGTGTGGTAAACGGGCACGGCTTACTTGTGGGCTTTTGAAGAGCAAATGTTTATCACCACCATGGCAAGGTATATAAGAGTTTCAAATACATAATTCTTACATAGTAATTCTGGACTTACTTTACACTTAGCAGTCAGAATCAGCCAATAGTGAGGGGCTGGCCAGCCCATCATTTAATGGTGTCTGCTAGCCAATAGCACGTGCTTTGGTGATGGCAGTAAGGCAATCGGCACGAAGAGGGAAGAAATTCATATTCTGCTGTGTGAAATTTTTGTCTGTGGAGTTTGACTTGGTGACCTTTGCCATAGACCACCAATCACAGGGCTCTACTGGTGGTCTATAGCTCCGTCCCTCATTTGTCAGCTTAGCATAAACGAGCAAACTAGTGTTATGCAGCCTCAGCCAATACAGGCAGGTCCCATTTCACACCTCTGCAACCCCCCCCCCCTCCACTTGCTGCCACACCTGTTAGAATTTGAATCATCACATGTGGCTACCTGTGTGCTTGTAGCTGTGACTAGGTGTCACAATAACCATTTTGAAAAAAGACAATAGAGCCTGGACCCGATCCCCTTCACTATTGGTCACCAGACTGTGGAAACTGGGAGAGAGGGTGGAACATAATGATAAGAATGCCCACACCCCATAAAATCCTTTGCCATAAACTACCAGTCCTAGGGCCCCACTGGGGGTCCATAGCTCCGCCCCTCATTTGTCCACTTAACATAAACGAGCACACTAGTGTTATGCAGCCTGAGCCAATACAGGCAGGTCCCAATCCACATCTCTGCAACCTCCCCCCTCACTTGCTGTCACACCTGTTATCATTTGAATCATCACCTGTTGTTGCCTGTGTGTTTGTAGTTGTGACTAGGTGTCAACAATAACCATTTTGAAACAAGACAATAGAGCCTGGACCCGATCCCCTTCACTATTGGTCACCGGACTGTGGACACTGGGAGAGAGGGAGGAACGTAGCTAGGGTGACAAGAATGCCCACACCCCATGAATTCTTTTGCCATAAACCACCAATCATAGTGCTCCACGGTGGTCTATAGCTCTGCCCCTCATTTGTCAGCTTAGCCTAAAAAAGCACGCTAGTGTTATGCAGCCTGAGCCATTACAGGCAGGTCCCATTCCACACCTCTGCACCCCCCCCCCCACTTGCTGCCACACCTATTAGCATTTGAATCCTCACCTGTGGTTGCCTGTGTGCTTGTAGTTGTGACTAGGATTTACAATAACCATTTTGAAAGAAGACAATAGAGCCTGCACCCGATCCCCTTCACTATTTGTCACCGGACTGTGGACACTGGGAGAGAGGGAGGAACATAGCTAGGGTGATGAGAATGCCCACACCCCATGAATTTCTTTGCCATAAACCACCAACCATAGGGTTCCACTGGTGGTCTATAGCTCCTCCCCTCATTTGTCAGCTTAGCCTGAGCCATTACAGTCAAGACCCATTCCACATCTCTGCAAACCCTCCCCCCTACTTGCCGCAACACCTATTAGCATTTGAATCCTCACCTGTGGCTGCCTGTGTGCTTGTAGTTGTGACTAGATGTCACAATAGCTATTTTAAAACAAGACAATAGAGCCTGCACTTGATCCCCTTCACTATTGGTCACTGGACTTTGGACACTGGGAGAGAGGGAGGAACATAGGGTGATGAGAATGCCCACACCCCATGAAATCCTTTGCCATAAACCACCAATCATAGGGCTCCACAGGTGGTCTATAGCTCCTCCCCTCATTTGTCAGCTTAGCATAAACAAGCATGCTAGTGTTATGCATCCTGAGCCAATACAAACAGGTCCCATTCCACATCACTGCAAGCATTTGAATGCTCATCTGTGGCTGCCTGTGTGCTTGTGCTTGTGACTAGGTGTCCATTTTGAAACAAGACAATAGAGCCTGCACCCAGTCCCCTTCACTATTGGTCACCGGACTGTGGACACTGAGAGAGAGGGGGGAGCATAGCTAGGGTGATGAGAAGGCCTGTGTTTGAAGCAAAATATTTGGCACTTACATTCCCCATCCATTATGCTGATTATTATGCTGCATCACAAAACTAAGAGCCATGCCCACTTGCTTCAAATCATAAGGTGAAACTGTAAACTTCTATATCCCGACCCTTTCTTTTTCAATTTAAAAACTGAAAACAGTTTAGGACATGGCCAACGTAGCCCAACACAATGGTCTGCTGTATACTTTTAACTTTAACCAGGCAGGATCACTCCTAACCTACCTACTCCCACTGCCTATGAGCCCTGAATTTGCAAGATACTCAACTGCTCCACAGGGAGCTCTGTATGATGGAGGACAGGAAATCGCTGTACACTGCAGTCTGCAGTGCCACCCACCGCCAAAGGGAGGAGTTGTAGCTGTCGCTTGTGTGCCCTTTCCTGCCCCATTAGATCAAGCTCTGCCTGCAGAAGGTGAGTATATTTCAATAACCGGGCTCACTGATGCTGCGAGGGGATATGTTAGTTTGGTTTTTAGTTGCAAAGCAGGGGTTAGGGCTGCTTTAAAGGGACACTCCAGACAATAGCAATAATAAGGCAGCAAGGAGCTCGTCCCAGGTGCCCTTCCTCCATTTCCTGCAGTACGCTGTCGATGTTGTAGTAGGTCTCCAAATTTGTCCTTTCTTACTTTTCCACTTTTTCCCTCGACCACACTCCGAATGTGGTCAAAGGCCCGCCCCATCCCTCAGTACTCCCAGCATGAGCAGAAGTAACCTCTGTGGCTTGCTGGGCTCAGTCATGCTGGAAGCACTGAACGACAGGGATGGCTGTACGACCACATTTGTGCATGGTTGTGGATGAATGGAATGGCTGGGAGGGGGACAAACCTTGGAGCCCTGCTACAGTTTGTACAGCATGCTGCAGGACATGGATGGGAGGCATATGGGAAGGCTTCAGGTATGCTCTTTGCTGCCTTATTGTTGTCATTGCCTGGACTGTCCTTTTTTTAAAGCAGACCGAAACCAGCCCTGGAGTCCATGTACTGTAATGCATATGCATTAGGTGTGCATCCAGCACCCCCCCCCCCCCCCTCCCATAGCCAACTTTTAGATTGCAAGCAGGGCCCTCCTTCCCTTTTGTTTCATTGGTTTACCTGTTTTGTTATGTAAATTACCCCATTTGCACATGATTATAAAGCCTTGCGTAATTGATTGGCGCAATATAAATAAAGATTATTATCATCCTGTGTTTATTATACTCATACATTGTTTTGTTCTTTCTGTTTTGCAGAGCCGAGAGAACAGAAGTATTAAGTAATGACCTGCTGGAGGTAAGTGGCCCAAGCGAAGCCCAATTCAGTATTCTCTTTAAGTGGACTTTAAATTTAAAAACGAAGTCTTAAAAGGGAATTATGCTTTCCCCCAGACCTCAGATTAGGGGGTGCCAGATGGGTATTACCTGTGTACAAAGAGTGTGTTGAGAATAATGGGTGTCAGGGAACCGCGGGTCACGTGATCCAACTATCAATCAAGGACCTCCGGACACACAGACCACTTTCCCAAACCCCGTCCAAGCCCGCCTAGCAGACTACCAGGCCCAAAGCCTACGGACACACAGATTCTTGGCTAAGGCAAAAAGATAGCTCAAGTTAAATATAAGTTTTAATGCTATATGTACACTAGGCAGTGATAACAAACATTTGGCTATGATGGAATATGAAATAATACAAATGCTGTTTTGAGAAGTGGGTTACAGGTTACAGTGAGTTACAGAGATACATCAGTCAGTTACCTTAAGAAGCCATTGTAGAGTGGTGATGAAGAGCTCCCACAAGAGGTAAGTGGCAAGCATGTTGATGGGCACCTCCAGCACACGTGCACCGTGACCTCCCCGGAAGTGACAAAAGCCTGGACCAGGGTTACCCCCTTTATGTCTTGGGACCCTTTCACTCCCTCCCTTCTGTGGGCTGGATTGTCCCCTCCCACCATTGTGTAGCCTGCTTTAGGAGTTATAACTTTGAGCAGGGGGGACGTATAGCTCTGGATACTGCACCAAAAGATTGGCCCAAAGATTGGCCCAAAGATGGGGTCCTTAAAAGGGTGAGAAACTTGGATCTCCATTTCTTTAGCTTCCCTTGTCGCAGGGCCTGGAGAAACCTACCTCTACGTGGTTTTGTAGGCCAGTTCTGATTCTGTACCTAGCTTGGTGCTGGGACACATGGTGGCCCAGCTATGATCCGATTTGTGTTGGTGCCGCTGGTCTGCAGCTCTCGTTAAGGAGCTCACAGCCAGGGGTCAAACCGCCTTCAGACCCATCGGGGCCTTCCCAGGCTGAAGGTGTGAGAGAATCAGCAGGGAGTCTGTAATTTGCGCTCAACTCAGCTCATAAATGCTAATTCTCCTTCCTGGGGAGACTCGGTCCTGTGCATGTTTATGGCTAGAAAGCCTTAACATGGGGGAAATAAAGGGGTGACATTTGCTAGGGACAGACAATCTTAAAGGGGGATGCCGGGCATCAGCGATAAAATGAAATGTAATATTTGCTCTATTCCTCACAATGGGCACCTACATACACAGGCCATGCCTTCAGGAGAGCGACTAGCTCAAGTGGAGTGGATATAGTAAGTAAGGTAGCACCGTGCTCTCTTGCACTCCCTGATCATAGGTCTTTAATACTCGACATCTGGCTTTAATACCCAACTTCCCACAACCCCGGGCTGCAGTTGCCCATGCATCCCTTTTCTTGCCAGGGTTTAACCACATTGTTGCATGTTACCATACAGTCAGTCATTGAATTTATCTTCTATGTACTATTAATTAAAGCTGAACTCGCCCTGCCATCTTCCCTGGTGCTGAGGCAAGATGGGGGGGGGCTTATAAAGAAAAAACTCTTAACTCGCCCTTGGTCCATCGCTGTTTTCCTAGGCATGTGTGGCTGCAGCACAGACAGAGCACAAATCAGCATACCCCGCTATGTGCGTGCTTCCGCTTTAAATAATGCCAAATTCAAGTGGACCCAGAAGTATTGTATATGGAACCAGGCTGATATCAGGCAATCCATGTTTTTCTATGGCACACCCTTGTTTATTATGCTGGATAGATTATTTTATGATGGCTGTCAGGAAATAAAAATGAAGAATTGCTGCTTTCTTCTGGTTAAGTCAAGGTGTGGCCTCTAGCTCCAGTGGGGGGGTGGCCTCTAGTTTTGGGGAGGGGGGTGGCCTCTAGCTCTAGTGGAGGGGGGTGGCCTCTAGCTCTAGTGGAAGGGGGTGGCCTCTAGCTCTAGTGGAAGGGGGTGGCCTCTAGCTCTAGTGGAAGGGGGTGGCCTCTAGCTCTAGAGGAGGGGGTGGCCTCTAGCTCTAGTGGAAGGGGGTGGCCTCTAGCTCTAGTGGAAGGGGGTGGCCTCTAGCTCTAGTGGAAGGGGGTGGCCTCTAGCTCTAGAGGAGGGGGTGGCCTCTAGCTCTAGTGGAGGGGGGTGGCCTTTAGCTCTAGTTGAGGGGGTGGCCTCTAGCTCTAGTTGAGGGGGTGGCCTCTAGTGGAGGGGGGTGGCCTCTAGCTCTAGTTGAGGGGGTGGCCTTTAGCTCTAGTGGAGGGGGGTGGCCTTTAGCTCCAGTTGAGGGGGTGGCCTCTAGTGGAGGGGGGTGGCCTCTAGCTCTAGTGGAGGGGGGTGGCCTTTAGCTCCAGTTGAGGGGGTGGCCTCTAGCTCTAGTTGAGGGGGTGGCCTCTAGTGGAGGGGGGTGGCCTCTAGCTCTAGTTGCAGGGGTGGCCTCTAGCTCTAGTTGAGGGGGTGGCCTCTAGCTCTAGTTGAGGGGGTGGCCTCTAGCTCTAGTTGAGGGGGTGGCCTCTAGCTCTAGTTGAGGGGGTGGCCTCTAGCTCTAGTTGAGGGGGTGGCCTCTAGCTCTAGTTGAGGGGGTGGCCTCTAGCTCTAGTTGAGGGGGTGGTCTCTAGCTCTAGTTGAGGGGGTGGCCTCTAGCTCTAGTTAGGCGGGGGGTGGCCTCTAGCTCTAGTTAGGCGGGGGGTGGCCTCTAGCTCTAGTTAGGTGGGGGGGGTGGCCTCTAGCTCTAGTTAGACGGGGGGGGTGGCCTCTAGCTCTAGTTAGACGGGGGGTGGCCTCTAGCTCTAGTTAGGCGGGGGCTGGCCTCTAGCTCTAGTTAGACGGGGGGGTGGCCTCTAGCTCTAGTTAGGCGGGGGCTGGCCTCTAGCTCTAGTTAGGCGGGGGGCTGGCCTCTAGCTCTAGTTAGGCGGGGGGCTGGCCTCTAGCTCTAGTTAGGCGAGGGGGCTGGCCTCTAGCTCTAGTTAGGCGAGGGGGCTGGCCTCTAGCTCTAGTGGAAGGGGGTGGCCTCTAGCTCTAGAGGAGGGGGTGGCCTCTAGCTCTAGTGGAGGGGGGTGGCCTTTAGCTCTAGTTGAGGGGGTGGCCTCTAGCTCTAGTTAGGCGGGGGGCTGGCCTCTAGCTCTAGTTAGGCGGGGGGCTGGCCTCTAGCTCTAGTTAGGCGGGGGGTGACCTCTAGCTCTAGTTAGGCGGGGGGCTGGCCTCTAGCTCTAGTTAGGCGGGGGGCTGGCCTCCAGCTCTAGTTAGGCGGGGGGGCTGGCCTCTAGCTCTAGTTAGGCGGGGGGCTGGCCTCTAGCTCTAGTTAGGCGGGGGGCTGGCCTCTAGCTCTAGTTAGGCGGGGGGTGACCTCTAGCTCTAGTTAGGCGAGGGGGCTGGCCTCTAGCTCTAGTTAGGCGGGGGGTGGTGGCTTCTAGCTCTAGTTAGGCGGGGGGGCTGGCCTCTAGCTCTAGTTAGGCGGGGGGTGGCCTCTAGCTCTAGTTAGGCGAGGGGGCTGGCCTCTAGCTCTAGTTAGGCGGGGGGCTGGCCTCTAGCTCTAGTTAGGCGGGGGGCTGGCCTCTAGCTCTAGTTAGGCGGGGGGTGGCCTCTAGCTCTAGTTAGGCGGGGGGCTGGCCTCTTGCAGCTCAAGTTAAGGTTTTGGATACATTAATAGGAGCAATCCAAAATAAATAAAGGAAAAGTCTATAGAGTCTACATTGGCTTATTATTTTTTAAATGCACTTCCGACTAGAATTATTAGAAGTGTAAGTACAAGTTAAGGAAAGGTGAAAAAAATAACGATCCCTTTAAGTTAGTTTTGCCTGCCACACCCCCCTTTCATGCAGGCACTTTCCCTTAGATCTTGAGGAGTTGAGTGTTGAGATCTTGCACATAGGCGCCGCCCTGGATTGTAACGTTTGGCCTGTAGCAATTATAGATGGCAGCAAGTTTTTTTTTTTTTTCTTTACCTTTAAAACTAAAAATTCTTTGGACCATAAAAGTAAGGAATGACGTCTAAATCCAGAGAAAGCTGAATTGAAATAGAATCCAGGGGAGGGGCGCAGCCCCTATGCAAGGCCGGGTTCCAGCCGTGGGAGCGTGGTACAGCTTGTTACCTCTGAGAACAAGATAAGCGATCTCAGCGCTGGCCGGCAGCTTAATAAACAAAACCTGCTTAGTGGAGGAAATGGCTCATTTGACACAAAGGCCTGACAGCCCGCTTCACGCTGACCTTGTAGGATTGGGGACTTGGGTTTATTTCCCATAACTTGTTTTCACAAGCAAAAACGAACTTCATGTTTTTAATGAAGGGGACAAGAAAGACCCGAATTAGGTTTACTATGGTGTGCTAAAAGACAAAAAAAAAACTTCTTTAAGGTGTCAGGGAACTGCAGGTCACGTGATCCAACTATCAATCAGGGACCTCCCGACACACAGACCGCTTTCCCCAAAACTCCTGTCCGAGCCCTCCTATCAGGAATATCAGGAGGACACAGATTCTTGGCTAAGGAAAAAAGATTGCTCAAGTTAAATAAAGGTTTTAATGCAATGAGCGCACACTAGGCAGTGATACCAAACGTTTGGCTATGATGGAATATGAATGAATACAAATGCTGTTCTGAGTAGTGGGTTACAGGTTACAGTGAGTTACACAGAGATATATAATAGTCAGTTACATTAAGAAGCAGTTGTAGGGTGGTGATGAAGAGCTCCCACAAGGGGTATGTCAAGAGCTTACAGATGGTTTGGACACCTCCAGCACACTGCCGCGAGACCCCTATCCAGAGAAGTGACCCCATTCTTGTCTCCTTGGCCTACCTTTAAGCACGGTCTCTGCCCCTCCACACTCCCTCCTCTTTTGACGCCCCATATGCTATCACACCTCCTTAGCGAAGGAGCATGCTGGCTCCTCTCTGTCCAAGCAAGGATTTAGGAGAGCCCAGGGGGGCTTTGGAGCTCAAACTGCCTATTCTGAGGGTCAAAACCTCATGCACATATATGAACTTTCTTTTCCTGCTGGCCTTGTAAGGGTGACATTTGCTACGTACAGAGAATCTTAAAGGGCATCAGCGATAAAATGAAATGTAATATTTTCCCTATTCCTCACACAAGGTAACAATGTATTCTAAGCATACAGCACGTCCTACTCCAGATGTAGTAATAACATGTGGGTAATCCTCCGCCTCCGGCGCCGTCCACTGCAGACATGTAGAAAACAAGCTCCTCCCGGCCCTACATATGCCGAGGGACCTCCCACAAATCCCCAGATTTCTCTGCAGTGCTGGAACTGCGAAGACATGAAGTATCACGCTCTCGCAGGCGAGCAGGGCTTGACAGCCCGAGGCCCTGCGGGACTATTTCCACCCGTCCTCTTTATGAAGAATATGCCTCCCAGCCTGGGCTGCGCTGGTCGGGTGAATGTAGGCAGCACCTAGTGTGCTTACGGAGCTAGACTTCACCGCAATCCCCCACCATAGGGTAGGCAGTCAAGGCAAATGGTGAGCCTTCAGTGGATGCCCCTCCCGCATCATTGCCCCACGCCCCGTGTAGCGGTGAACCCCGAGTGCTGGGTCACCTTCTTCCTCAGTTCCCCCCGTTAGTGGGGGGAAAAGGGGGGGGGATCTGTGTACGTTGGCCTATCCTTGCCCTATTACACTGTTTGCTTATAGCCTTATTGGTTACTGGGGGTCAGAGCCGCACTTCAAACATTGTTAATCTTGGCCGCAGCGCCTTTAATGTACTTTCGTTTGGCGCGTACGGCGGCTCCGTTTAGCGGCGCTATGGCGTTTATTACTGTCTCCCCTTTCTGTCTCGTTCCGCGCTTAGAGCTTCGCGCTCTCCGGGGGGGGGGGGGGCGTGGTCTGGTTTGGCGCGTTCCGCGTCATCTGAGCTCTGGCCCGCCCTTCGAGGTTCGCTTGGCGCCATTTTGTCGCGTCCACGTGGTCACGATCCTCCTCTTCCTCACGGGCGTTTTCGGTTATTAGTCTTCCTGTAGCGCATGGCTCTGACACCCTCTTTCTCCTTATGTCTTTCAGACGCCAAGATTCCAGTGGCTTCTCCCGGCCTGATATATATATCTTAGCGGGTTTATTCCTAAATTCTCCCACATCCCTAGCGGGTCTTGGGGCATCCAGGGTTGCTTATAGCATAAATCCCTACTGGCATATTACTTAGATTAATCACCATATGGAGGCATCTCAGAACTATGTGTCCGGGGTCCCGAGGGGACAAGACCGGCTGTGTACCATGTGTAGACAACCCCACGCTGATGCTGACAGAGCACGGGTCTGCGGACCGTGTGCTGAACAAGTGCTGGCCCTGCAATCAGGTTTACCAGTAGCTGCACCTCGCTTCAATACTCCTGTCTCCCAGTGCTTAGATCTCACTCCAGATGAGTCGCACTCGAGCGGGGATAACCAGCAGGTGGTGCGGCGCAGGTTACCCACGGCGGAGCAGGTGATGTCTGGTTTGGCAGAGCGCTTGGGCGCTGGAAAGAAACGGTCCCTGACGCCCCCTGGTTCTAGGTGTCCCACTGAAACTGAGGAGCCCGCTGCTATGCAGGACCTTGATCCTTCTGATGAGGGTGAACTGTTCTCAGGTTCCAGTTCCTCAGATGAGATGTCTTGGAGCCATGACAGTTCTGGCCCAGGTTCCTGTGGCCTGTGTGACACTGATGAGTTACTTATAAAGATCTTTGAAGCACTGTCCATCTCTCCTCCGGGAGAGTCTCCCAAGCCCAAGAGGGAGAGTTTCCACATGGCAACACCGCGCCTGGAATTTCTGGAACAGGATCATTTCCAGACTCTTATATCTAAGGAATGGGAATCACCTTGTAAACTTACAGGGGTTCCGGGGGTCTGGGACTGATTTGGTTGATCAATGGTCAGTACCTCCCGAGGTGGATGCACCTATTATTGGGGTTGCTAACCCTCCCTTCATGGCAGCTTCCACTCATCGTACCCTTCGGGATGCTGAGGACCGGCGCATTGACAGATTGGCTTCCCACGCCTTTTCGTGTGCAGGGACGGCTCTGCGCCCGTTCTGTGCTGCGGCCGTCACCGCAGTGGCCGCCAGGACCCTTCTTAGGAAGATACTGGACCAACAGCCGGAGGATCTCCCTTGGGAGGTCTTTAATGCACTGTCTGATTGTGATGTTTTTGTGAGGTTTATTCTCTCAGCGATGAATGACACCATTAAAATGTGTGCTAGAACCTCGGTTCTTGTGGTGGCTATTCGTCGCCTGCTTTGGCTGCGACAGTGGGGGGCTGACAATGATACAAAAAAAGGCTCTTACTGGTGTTCCTTTTAGAGGACGACGCTTATTCGGGGCCCGGTTGGACCTTTTTGGCAGAAAGGGTAAGGCACCCTCGCGCAGAAGGCCGTCCTAGCCGCCTAGGGGCAGGGATACCCCTCCCCCTCCCTACGTTAGTGTCAAGCGAGAACCAGAGGTGTGCTTCCAACTTTTTGGAGTGGAGGCCCGCCCCAGGGGGGGGGGGGCAGGCAACGCCCCGGAACCTCCGGCAGGGCGAAATCCAAATCTGCCAAAACCACGCAAGCATGAAGGGACGCCCTCGCCCTGTTGGGCGAGGGGGCTGCCGCAGCACTTGGCTCCTGTCGCAGGGTGCCATGCTCCGTTAAGGCTGTTACGGGAGATAGTCCCCCTGGATACAGAATGGAGTTTGCTGGTCGGTCCCTTTCTGAGCTTGTCAGGGTTCTTCTAGTCCCTGCCTTCCCTTCGGGGGTTGAGGCAGGCCGAGCCAGGCGTGCAGGATCCGGGCTCTCTTACAGGTTGGCCCTTGACTTGTGATTGTATACCTTTTCCCTCTGGGATGAAGCAGTCTGACCCGGGCGGGCATTTTGGACCTAGCATTTACCTTTCACAGGCAGCTCCTACATGGTATTTACCTGTTGGGCCACAGGAGCTCTTGTCCAAGTGGACCTCTTGATGCCTGTGAGGATCTATATTCCTTCTTAGTCCCCTGTGCCCTCAGGATAAGGAGGGTCTATTCTAGCCTAGGCTATTTCCAGACGGTATTGCAGGACCAACTCTGCAGATTGGGGTCTGGTTTTTGGGACCCTCTCCTGTTCCCAGACGGCTCACCAAGGCGAGTATGGGAGTGTGGTCTTGGACGTGTCCCCGTGACGTCCGCGCTAGGTCCCACTTGATTGTCATTCTTTTTCAATTTTGCGTCAGGCCGTGTTGGCTGTTGACTTGAGGCTCCTTCGGAGTCCTTTGGATTGGTGCTCAGGCACACCTCTTACTTAGTGTACCCCGGTTAGGTATCTCCCTACGGGGTGGCTTTTGGATGGGTTCACGTTAAACCTTCCCTTCGGCTATGTGTGGCCTTAGTAAGGTTGGGGCCTTGCCCTCCGGTTTGTCACGCTACCTTCACCTTGCAGCTGGTGGGCCTGTCGGTGGCGGTCCAGATGCTGTCCTTTATTCTCAGAGGCCTTGGGGCCTGTGACACCTTAGGTTACTTATCCTGGTTGGGGTTCCAACACCCCTGGAACTAGGTCAGTACGCTCCCCCTTGTTACGGGGGTTCCTGTTTGGAGTTGGTAAATTCAAGGGAGGTGTCAGGGACCATCCCTTCCTTTTTGCCTTTCCCTGTAAATGGTCACCACGGGGACCAAGTCTGGCAGGTTTTCTAGGGGTTTTTTTATTTCTTCTGAAACCCCCCGTGGCTCCTAAGGGGGTCCCCTTTATGGGGTTCAGTTTTCATACTGTTGTCGGTTATCACATTGAGCCTTGGCCGGCTCTAAATTGCAGGACTACTCCTCTTCAGGACTTGTCTCTTTGGGGACCCTCGGTCAGTCTGACGACAGTGGCCTGTCCTTTTTTATCTGTGAAGGTCTCGGAACAGGTTGACCCTTCAGGAAGGGTCTGGTTCTGATCTAAGTGGGGGTTTACATTCCTTACACTTCATTGGTATTGGCTTGTTGGCTGTCCTACTGTGCTAGGAGGGTCTATTCTAGTGTCTCACTGAGCCCCTACTAGTGTGGCCCTGTGGGGCCCCGTTCCTATTACAGGAACTCTGTCCTGGGTAAATTCCTGGGTTATTGTCCCAAACCTCGCTAGCCTGGTCATGAGGGCCTAGTATTGCTTGCTGTCAAGACATTATACTCTATAGGTCTTAACCTTTTCACCCTGCTAGGTGGGGATTCGCACAAAGTTGCTGTAGCAAGGGTGAACCGTTACACTGGGGGCCCCGGGTGGCCCAGTGGGGCGTGGTTCGCTGATTCTGCTGAAGACAGTCGTACTGTATGCCCTCTCTCGAGGGCTGTTCTGCCTATTCAGGCTCCTTACTACGTCGCCCGTATCTACACGCCTATTTAGGCGATTGGATGGTTTGCTCTTCATCCCATTGGAGATGCTTACCTCGGGGTGTCTTTTCTCTATTGGAGGACTAGGCCTAGCTCCCTCCTCTTCTTCTTCTTCTCCCTTCTCTGCCTGCTAGATTGGGAGATGTCGTGCTAGTTTGCCTTGCTGGGACTGGCTCTCTCTCCTGTGGGATGTTGCCTGATCCCTGGGTCCTAGAGTTATTACAGCACGGTTTTAGTTGGCTCCCCAACTCAGTTCGCTGAGGGTTGTCAGGGCTCGCCCTGTTCGCCTACGGTAGAAGTCTAGTTCAATCTTCTGTGTGGAGCATTCCTCATGGCTTGCTCAGGTGCTTTCCCCAGGGACTGTCTAAGCTCCCTTTTGGGGGGGGTTACTTATCCTGATGCCCTGCTAAGGGTTCCTTGGGTCTTATTCAGGTTCTTGTCTGAACTGTTCCTTCCCTCACTTCCCTCTTCTGGGGCGGTCGCTTCAGTTAGAAGAGTGCCATAGAGGATGGCTCTGTTAGCGGCCCCAGTTATTATCTATCTCTATATATGTGGTTATATATCTGTACACCATTAGGTGAGGGTGTTTCGCCTTACACCGAGTTTGGATCCAGGCGGAGTTTTTATTCTCCTCTATTCCAGACCCTCCGGCCTCTTGGCTAGTGTCTTGCTTACTCTGAGCTTAAGGGATCTGTATCCCTCTACAGGCGTTGGAGATTCCTGGACTGTTCCCTGTCCCTGGTTGGGATTATGCCCCTTGGGGCTTATAGGCGTCTCCATCCTTATGTAACAGGATTTGATTGCTTCCATGGGTGTAGGAGCCCTTTGGATTGGTCTTGCTCAGTTGGTTTGTCCTTTTGAGCCTAAAATAAACATTTCGGGTGACAGCGCTATTACTGTTGGCTGTGCCTTTTCTCATGGGGATCCCACCCTACTTTATGGACACTGCTATTGGATGTCCCACATGTTATTACTACATCTGGAGCAGGACGTGCTGTATGCTTAGAATAATACAATTCAGTGAAGTACTCACCTGTATTATACGCATACAGCACGTCCTGCTCCACCCCACCCTGGTTTCACGTTGTTCTGGATCCCCTGTATGGTGGTTATTATCTTTGATATTATTGCCAGTCTCTGGGTGGTTGGTTTTCTCCTGGCTTCTCCTTTTCACTGCTTTTCAATGCTGGGGATTGTGGGAGGTCCCTCGGTATATGTAGGGCACGGCGGCGGAGGATTACCCACATGTTATTACTACATCTGGATCAGGACGTGCTGTATGCGTATAATGCACTTACAGACCAAGAATAACATGATTCCCCCATGATTCTTAGTGGTTGACAGATCTCTTTTTGCCTTTGTGCCATCTCAACTGCCATAGTGAACCATTTTAACCTTAGTATATGGCTTGTAGCCTTGAATAGGGGGCACATTATACCGGACCTTCAGTATCATTTAATGAAAAGCCCAAACCCTTTAATAACTATTCCCTAGCTTCTAAATTTAAGTTTTTAGTCGCTTACTTATTATTCTTTCCCCCACTGGGCTGTAGGATACGGGCGCTGCCATCTTTCCTCAGAAGCATCACATACTGAGGAGAGGAGAGTGGTGAAAAGTACAGGAGGCGGGTTATAGCTGTGCTTTGCAGAGCTGGGGTCAAGAAAAGGAAAGCAATCCCAGAATGCAGAGCAGCATATTCCGAAGACACTTCCTGTCTGCAGGTAGCCTGAGACTCCATGGGCTGCCTTCTTGGATGTTAAAAGGTTAAAAATATGCACTGGGTGCAGGTAGGGTGATTTTTAATGGGAGCAATCTGTGTGTACAGGGTGGGGGAAACATACAAGATAGACTCTAATTTAGGGTGAAGGTCCGCTTTAATATGCGCTGCCAGAGAAGCTGATTAGACGAGTCTGCACCGTTAGCTTGAGGAGGGGTGGGTAGATTCAGTGACCTGGGGGGTTTCACACAACAGGCGCCCCAGGGGGAAGGACCAAAACCCGGGATAATGAAAATCAAAGGTTTTGGTCCACTTTAAGCATTGCATGCCCACTCTGCATTCTCTGTACGCGTGAGATATCACAATGGTGAAAAGAGGTGATTTACATGGCTCTGACTACTGCTAAGAATCATGGGTAGATCCTGTTCTTGGTCTGTATGTGCCATGTAAATAATTTTTGTTTGTAACCGGAACAGCAGTCCTATGGGGCATGGTGTCCGGCGCACAATGTAGACTCCAGGTCGGCTACACACTGCCTGCCCGCCCACTCGCTTGGTGCCCCCCGTCTGCATTTGGCAGCACGTAATGCATTTAAAATGAAGAAATTGTACCTTTCACATCGTTCCCCTGGAAAACTCGAGCCCTGTGATTGGCCGCTGCAGTCACATGGTTGCTGGCATCGGTCACTTGGTCGTCAGCACCAGAATACACAGTGAAGGCAGCCAATCACGAAGTTTGAGTTCTCCGGGGGAACGATGTGAAAGCTAAGATTTTTTTATTTTAAACGCTTATGTGCCGCCAAATGCAGGTGGGGGGGACCAAGCAGATGGGCGGTGTGTGGCTGGCCCTGGAGTCTAAATTTCATGCTGGGCACAATGCCCCATAGACTTCTATAGGGTGTTGCTCTGGTTTAAGAGAGTGCTCTTTACCTAGGTGTGTAATAGAAACCAAACTATTCTGTGTCAGGCCTACAGAGATCCCAGAGGTGACACACTGCAGCATAATTGGGGTCAGGGCCGGCGTCGGCACCCGACAGGGCAGCTGCCGGGGGCCCCCACCCTCTAGGAGGGCCCACTGACAGGGCCGGCCTTTGGGGTGTGGGACGGCGCAGACAGGGAGGGCACCACCACAGCTGGTGCCCACATCTCCTTGAATGGTGGGGTACCACACAACGGGGTATCATCGATTTAGATTCCAGGAAAGGAAGTGCTGGGTTTTGTTCTGCTTTTAAGTTGCCCATCCCTGCTGATTTCCTATCCCTGGAGCATCCCAATCTGTCATACCCTACTGTGTGAAACCCCCTGGGATCACTGGCATACCCACTATTCAAGCAATTCCACCCCTGGGTTTTGGTCCACTTTACAGGGGCATTTCAATCTGGGATGCCCCTGTTTGTGAAGGAACTCCCCAGGTTTGGCCGTTAATGCAAACTGGCGATCCCACAGTGCATTCACCAGTTCCAGGAAAGTAATGAACAAAGGGGGGGTCACACACAGGGTCATCCAAAATCAGGAGAATCTAGATTTGTTTAGACTCAAAGTAGACCAAAACTAGAGACTTAGTCCAAATAGCATGATGTCCCTCTTTGTGATGTGACGCGACTCTTCACCACAAAAGGGCCCCCTGAGACCATGCCGCCCAAGGGCCAACATAAACCTGGAGTGTTCCCTTATTATTCGGACTGACCTGTAGGTATTGGCACAAAAAGCTTTTCAGAAGGTGGCCAGGAGACACCCTAGAGGACTTGGGTTAAGGACTTAGTAGAGGCCCAAAAGCCTAAGAAGACTTTTTTTAAAGAAAATGTGGCGGCTAAAGGACACGTTCCTCTACTCCATACCAGGAAAAAATAAAATAGAGGCCACCTCAGGCTACTGCCATGTAAAATATAGTCCCCTAGAATCTTTGTTTTGTCTCTAAGGGTGTGGAAGCCTTTGGGACCTCGGATGTACTCAAGTTTCACACTGGCTTGAGCAATATTTTCTATATATACTTTATGACTGAAGAGTGTTTGAGTGGAATGTAAAAATAGCACCTTCTAGCCTCTCTCCAAAAATAAAAGGACGTCTTGGATGTCCTGCAAAATCCATAAACTATGTACCTACGATGGAAACTGTGATGTCAATAATCTGAAGATAAAAGGATCACTTTGGATCTTGAGGGCAAGCCAATCTGGCTCTGGTGCCATCAGATTTAAACTCAAGGCTTCTAATACTGAAAGCCTGGCGCAGACTCTTATCCTTTAGAATGAGCCAATCATTGGGCATCTCTGCTTTGGAAATCTGACCAATAAGAGTGATCCACTCAAGCCAAGGCAACCAGGACTCAATGTGGTTCAGCAAGTTCTATCCCTCAATTTGGCTCAGCATTTAGGCCATATGTGTAGCTACCACTGTAGCCATACATGCTGCTGTTGTGGCTGCAAATGATGTGATAAATGGCTTCCTAGGATACCCTAGAAATTAGAGTATCTAAAGGACAATGTTAGTTGGTCACTTGTCCCCATAACCTTTATAGGGAACCCTAAATCCATTATAGCTCAGTCCCACCCATAGCAGGTTGTCTCTTTGCGAAACTTTCTTTAAGTGGACCACAACCCACCGAACTTGTGTAATACATTTGGCCATAGCCCCTGCCGATATTCCCTTCTTTGGGTGTAGAACTAGAAATGGATCATTTTTGTTTTTCTAATTGTCCTTTTTTGCTGTTCCTCTCTGTGAGATGGCAGGCGATCAGTCATTGCATTGATGTGGCAATGACATCATTGCCACACACAACAGTGGCAATGAATGGAGGAGGTGGAGCTTTACCGCTAATTATCTGGGATTAGAGTAAAGCAGGAGCAGTGAAAATTGGTAATGGTGCTCTTCATGGGGGGAGCAATTCAGGGGATGCTAGTTAAAAATGTGTGTTTTGGTCCGCTTTAAATAGATTACAGAAAACCTGAAGGTCCCACACCTTCCAAACCCCCCACTACAAAATATGGCACCACTACAACAAGATAGTAAAATATATACGGTAACTTTATTAATCAAAATATAAACATGATTATGTACACTAAGGACTCATTAAAAACACACTGACAAAGACATTTGTACAAGGGAAGGGCAGAATCTTATACAAGAGGGGCAACGGGCTGGGGGTAAAATAGCAAAAATTACATTAAATTTTGTAAAGCTCTTTTTGTGCAAACCGGCTCCTACTTAATAAAGTGCTACAGTGCAACTTTAATTCAAAAGTGAATACATAGAAATCATCAAATCTATATTACAAATACCACTAGACATTAAGACTTAACCTAAACCCACCATGAACCTATACCTACCCACCTATAATCAAGAGGACAAGCCGAAGAAAACCAAGAAATGACACCCACATGTAACAGAAAATGTGACTTACAATAAGTACGACCACCAGCCCACTGCCCCACGTCTACGCGTTGTGTGACGTTACAGGCGTCACTTCCTCAGGACATGAACATACAACATAACCTACCTCCCTATATACTCACCACCAGCGCTCATAAACATGGAGATCGCCCAGCTACCACCTCATCAATGAGCCTATAATCAGGTGTGCCCCGGCCGGAAGCACAGCTGACAAAAACTCCGGCGCGCCCCGGCCAGACACGCGCCGGAGTGGAAGCGCATCCTAAATGACGTGAAGGCGCGCACACAGTGTAATCGTGCGTGCTGGGCATCCATTAACTAGCTGGCTCGTGCGCACCGCCCGTCGCCAACATGTCCGCGCATGCGCGGCAAGGCTAGAAGGACAGATGCGCGCGCAACAACCAATGCCTGTGTGACAGCGCATGCGCAGCACAGCTGTCATGAAAACCGCATCAAGGGCATAGAACAGGAGGTAAAACCGGATGGACCCAGGAAGCGCTGGCGGGTGAGTATACCAGGATCTACATAAACCTATAGCTACTCGAAACTTGTCAAATCTAAAACATTTTATATTACAACAATAATTTATAATTACTTTTATTGCAACATTGTTATTCAAACTCAATATGCCATAAAACTGCCTACTCTATCCACACAATGAATGGGAGCATATTAATATAAACCTACAATGTATAGCTGCATTCAACCTTTGAGATTACCCTATGAGACTATGCACCCGCTAGCTATTAGCCCCAAAGTCAGACCTACAACAGATTTTGCTTGCCTATATACATAAAGAATCTTTATAGATTCATCTCTTAGGTACTATCCAGTATACAATAAATGCAACGGGATATTCAATTACAAGCATCCCAGCATCTAATGTTCCAGGTATATCAAAGGTGTCCCTCCTTGTTTTTTTCTTTGTAGCGCTTTAAATAGATCTAAGCTTCTTTACAGCTGTTATGGGACAGAAGTGACCTACTAAACAGACCCTTTGAATAGTCCACCAGTCAATGTGTAGATACGTCATCCAAAAGGCTTTGTGTAGTAGGTCACTTATAACAGAGGGAACCCTAGATCCTCTGCAAAGATTAGTTCTACCCATCACAGGTTGTCTATCATTTGACTTTCCTGAATTGGATTTAGGGCTGGCATGGGGGGCAAGTGACCTACTAAAATGCACCTTTGATGCCCTACCAACCGTGTGTTACTAGGCTGTGGAATTGGTTCTAGTGTTGTTTGGACTCGATAGAAGTGTACTGTGAGGAATATGGTAAATATTATATTCCATTTATAAAGTGGACTAAAACCCAGCGCGGTGGGCCCAGAATCTATACGATCGATTCCCTCCCCCCAGGGCATCCAAGCTTGGGATGCACCGCTGTGTGAAACCCCCCAGGTCGCTCCATACACTTACCTTGCTTCCCGGTCCATCGGCACATGTGCGAGCTGCATCCGCATCCCTGCTATCCCCCTAGCAGGACGCCTGCCCGTGCCAGGCATTCGTGAATGGCCGGCATTGGCAGGCTCCCTGTTAGAGGGAAGCGGGGATGCTGCCGTCAGCGCGCCTGGTGACACTTGCCCTAGACACCGGCGTGATGTCAGCGGCTCCGAGAACACTTATTGGACGAGCGGCCACACATGCGCTGTAGGACTGGGAGGAGGTTGCACTCGATAATCTTGGGGGTTTCACACAGCGGTAAAGGACCAAAATCAGGATAGTCAAAATCCTGGGTTTTGGTCCACACAATATACCCAGGTCCCATTTTATAAAAGAAAACCTCTTTAAAGTGGAACAAAACCCAGTACTGCCAGCCCTGGAATCAATAAGATCCAATAGAGCCAGTGGTCACTTTCCCTATGAGTTGTAGGTGTGCCCCATATAAAACTTTATTCAGAACTAAAAGAAAAAAAAAATATTTGCCTGGAGCTGGGCTGGAGTTCCTCCATATGTTTGATGACTTACATCTCTTCCATCCTCCAGCTCTGAGCCTGTAATATTTACATGGCACAATACAACTGGGGCACCCCGGTGACAGTCCCTGGTGTCGGCATCTGCAGAGGGAGATATTCCCTCTAAGGTACTGGTCGTCATGGACTCCTCCTGGAGTTTTTGGCATCTTTGACACTTGCCAGGCACTAGCCACTGGTTTTGGTTGTCCCCTTTCTGAGATTCTTGAGGTCTGCATGCCCATAGTTCTTTAGAATGTTAATTAGAAATGTCCCTCTCCTCTGGGAGATGGAACACATTGAAGCGAGTGGAGAACCCTTAAAACCCAACTACAGCCAATAATTCTACCAGCTTGGGTTAGAGGGAGACGCAGGGGCACTGTTCTTTATTGGGGGACCTATTCTGAACTGAGAGATGGTGGAAGACCTTTATCAATAGTGTGTCACCTTGCATGTGGATCTCGCACAGATAACACCCCCAACATCCCAATATTAATTTGAAATACTTCCAGTCTGCAGAGACCTTGCCAACTCTGCACTCTCATAATCAGGGCAGGCGTCAGCACTGGGCATACCTGGGCAGGTGCCAGGGGCCAACCTCATTCCCTCTACTCTGGGCTTAGGAAGGACACAGGGCTGTGCAGTAACCAGGACTAAGGCCTGTGGGCCAGGGGCAGATTGGCCATTGGGAGAGTGTTTCTGTCAGTCCTTCTATTCTTTGATTCTTTCTATTTGTTTCCATCTGTTCTTTCTGTCATTCCTTTTCTTTCTTTCTTCTTTGCTTTCATTATTTCTTTTTTTCTTTCCTTCTATTATTTTCCTTTTTTTTTCTTTCTATTCTTTCTTTTACTTCCTTTCTATCTATTCGTTGTTTCTTTCTTTTATCTGTTCATTCTTGCTCCTATTCCTTCTTTTCTTTTTTTCTGCCAGTCCACCTCTGTAAATACTTACTTTTCTCTGTTATTCTTTCTTTGTTTCTGTCATTCATTCACTTTTCTTTTATCATTAATTCTATGATTTTCTTCTTTCTTTCTTCATAAATGTTTTTTATTTCCATCTAATCATTGTGTCTTTAATCTATTGTTTTTTTGTCTTTTTCTTTCTTTTTTCTTATTTCGTTTTTTTTCACATTTTTTCTTTCTTTCTTTCTTGCTTTTTTCATTCATCTATCCTTTCTTTTATTTTCTTTCTTTCGTTCTGGCATTCCTTCCAGTATGTTGTTCTTTCTGTCAATCTGTTATTCTATTTCTTTCTATTCTTTGCCAATATTCACCATACATGCATTTTTACTACCGTGTATGGATTGTCATATAACACTGCAAGGGGCCCGTGAGGCGCTATCGCCCAGGGGCCCACAAAAACCTGGAGCCAGCCCTGCTCCTAACGTCTGGCCCAGGCACCATGTATTCATCTCTTTTGAGCATTGCATATCTAGTGCGATACCCACAGCAGCCATTGGGATGACTGCTGATTAAATCGCATTGTGCTGTGTGCGTCCTATGTGACCACTGACATCTAGACTTCCTTTAGCCTCGGGGGGGCATCTTCCATTTAGCAGCCCCCTCTTTATTGCTTATGGACCCCAGTACCAATTAACCAATAAGTGTGATCCTTATATGATCTCCCTGCCCCCTCCTCCTCCACTATCCCATACTAGGATGTGAGGTCATAGGTTTTATCTACCAACCTATTGACTGAGGCCCTTTTGTACTTGAGCTTTTTCTGGGGCCCAGAATGGGCCTTATTGTCTCAATGACCGCCCTGGGGAAACATGAGCTTTTGGTTGTTTTAACCCCACTTCTTCTTTCTTTTGAACGTCTGCTGGTGTGTTGGAACATAATATATACAGTCATGGCCGTAAATGTTTCAAGAAAATGAAGTATTTCTCACAAATGCAGGATTGCAGTAACACATGTTTTGCTATAAATATGTTTATTCCCTTTGTGTGTATTGGAACTAAACCAAAAAAGGGAGGAAAAAAAGCAAGTTGGACATAATGTCACACCAAACTCCAAACTATTTTCTTGAAAAATATCAGGGGTGCCAACATTTACGGCCATGACTGTATATTCAGAACATCATATCTCTCTCTTTCTATGGGGCAACAAACCCCTTTGAGGGCAAAACAGACCCCAAGAGTGTATGACCTGAGCCATCTTCTCAAAGGGCTTCCTGTCAGATTTTGGTCTGTCAAATCTGATAATCTATGACACGACTTGCATTCCAATGGCCATAAAATGGTCGCCATACCCCTCCCCAACCTGACTTTTGCCTTTAAAGTGGACTGAAACCGATCCTTTCCCCTCGGAGCATCCAAAATCCGGATGCTCCGCTGTGTGAAACCCCCCAGGCTGCCCGTTATCCCCTCTATCCCTCTAGCAGGGCGCGTGAATTGCTGGCGCGGGCACACTTCCTGTTAGAGGGAAGCGTGTGATGCGGCCGCCAGCGCGCTCAGAGCTGCTGTGCTAAGACGTCCATAGCTCAGCGGCTACGAGCGCGCTGATTGGACGAGCGGCCGTGCATGCACCATAGGACCGCGGTGAGATGAGTTGATGTGGGAGATCTGGGGGTTTCACATAGCGAGGCAAGGATCAAAACCCTGGATAAATTCCTGGGTTTTGGTCCACTTTAAAGCAAATTTAACACTTGATCAAAACCCTGGATAAATTCCTGGGTTTTGGTCCACTTTAAAGCAAATTTAACACTTGATCAAAACCCTGGATAAATTCCTAGGTTTTGGTCCACTTTAAAGCAAATTTAACACTTATTGCTGAATATCTTTTGTAATGGGGCCAGGGGGTTAACTATAGGGGTGCAGGGGGGTGTGACCGCACTGGGACCCAGGAGGTCGGGGGCCCATCATTGTTGCTCCTCTACCTTATTTATCATATTTGTGCTCACTTGGCATCATTTAGAAAAAGGAAGCTCAATTCGTCTCAGCTGTTTTAGTCTTTAGTTGTCTTGCTCAGTGTATCTCTTCTCTAAAAATACTTGTCTCACACAAGCAGATTCCTTTGCCCACACTGAATAGGAAGGCTGGGCAAACATGAGCCCTGCTAAAAACTGGCAAGACAGCTAAGCTAGCCTATGCCTTAACCCCATGGCCAGCCCTGGACATCCTCAACATTGTGCTAGACATCCATAGGTGTTCTGATCTAGCAGGCTACCGGGGTCTGCTAGTCACATGTGGCTCCCGAGCTATAGGTTGGGGACCACTGGTTTATGTGATGGAGGTGGTAGCAGCATCAGACTGATTGGCTTGGGTCTATCCTATTACTATCTCTCACATACTCTGTAGTGTCCAATTAAAGGAAGCGATCCCTCCTGATGAGGCAGAGCAGGCGTCACACTGACCCCTTTATTTTATTACATTTAATAATAATATTTAAATGTATTTTTTCTATTTTTTTTTCTAGCTAACACACAAATGGGGTCTACATCTCTACAATAGTGGCTTAAAAAAAGAGAAAAAAACTTTTGTTCACTTACTGGTCAGGAAGGGTGTAAGTCCATTTTAAATTGACCCTCCAGTGAAACAAGACTGGAGAATCACTGATTAATGTAGCAAAGGGGCAATAGATAAGTACGCACCCACTTACTTATTTCTGCGTTCCCCTCTGGTTCATAGCCCCATGTGACTGCCGGCGGCCAATGAGGCTTGCATAGTGCAATGTGGCCACCTGCAAGCCTCCGTGACCATTGGGTGGTCATGTGGGGTAGTGTTTGATAGGCTGCTATCGGGCACCACCCAATCACATACCCCCTATTGACCTGTTTAGAGACCCTCTAGTCTGGTTTGATTGGAAGGTCACTTTAGAGCAGGCCTAAATTATCCCTGCCAATTTGGGTCAGGGTTGGCAAGCACCCTAACCCACCTTCTCCTGCTACCCCATGAGCTCTCAATTTAGAAGATACCCTCATAGAGCTTTGAAGGAGGACATACATTTGCTGCACCCCCATTAAAGTGGACCAAAACCCACAGTGGTCGGCCCCGGAATCGATTCCCTCTCCCTGGGGCATCCAAAATCGGGATGCCCTGCTGTGTGAAACCTCCCAGGTTGCCCATACACTTACTTTCTTTTCTGGTTCAAGGGCGCATACGCAAACCGCGGCCGCATCCCTGCTACCCCTCTAGCAGGGTACGTGCCCACACCAGGCATCTGTGAATGGCCGGCGCGGGCACGCTCCTTGTTAGAGGGAAGCGGGGGATGCAGTCGTCGGTGCGCTCGGAGCCGCTCGCCTTAGACGAAGGCCTAGACTGACGTGAGCGGATCTGTGCGCGCTGATTGGACAAGCGGCCGCGCATGCGCCATAGGACCGGGAATAGTTGAGTTGTGCTCGGTGATCTGGGGGGTTTTCACGATCGGGGTGCCCCCGGGGGCAAGAACCTAGACGCAAGATAGTCAGAATCCTGGCATCTGGTCCTCTTTAAACAAGGTGCTGCTGCATGTGTGTGCAGCGCTTACCTGCCCCTTGTTGGATTGAGCACAGAAAGGGCTCTAATGCAGGGCTCACTGATGGTATGGGGGGGGGGGGGTAGGTTATGTTTAGTGTCCCTGTGGACCCTGGCACAGAGTTACAAAGGAAGGGTTTAGGTCTGCTCTAGACAGGGGCGTGACAGGCTTCCTCCTCTTTTTTTTGGCTGGCTAAAGTGAGCTGCATATGTTCTATCTGGACTCTTCTTTTCGGTGGCTGTTGGTCATGTTTTGCTGACCATTGACAGAACTCATTGTCGGGAGTTGTTCAGCTCTGCTTGGATGTTTGCCATTGGCCGGGAATTCCAGGGATTAGCAGGATATGTGGCGCTCTGACATCATGTGACGGATACTTTTTTTTATTTCCCCCTTAATCTCCTCTGAATAGTTTGTATTCCAGTACTTTTTTTTTTTTTTTTTTTTTTAAGGGTTCCTTCATTCTTTTACTGTGCCAGTCGTGACCAACAGCCTTGGTTACAGTGGACCAAAACCCACGCCATCTCTTGATTCCCTACCCCGGGGCATCCAGAATCGGGATGCCCTGCTGTGTGAAACCCCCCAGGTCGCCCAGCTTACCTCTTCTTCCGGTCCAACAGCGCATGCGCTGGCCGTGCCGCATCCCCGCTATCCCATTAGCACAAGCCGAGATCGCGCCAGCGCAGTCGAGCACGCCGATTGGATGGGAGGCCGTGCATGTGCATAGGATCGGGTGACTTGGGGGGGGGTTTCAAACAGCAGGGCATTCTGAATAGAGTGCCCCGGGGTAAGGACCAAAACCCAGGATAGTCAAAATCCCGGGTTTTCGTCCCCTTTAAAGGACATATGCCACGTAAAATGGTGTTAAAAGAAAATCAACACCCCCCCCCCAGATCGGCTGAACGAGCTCGCCTCTTCCCAGTCCTACGGCGGGCGCATGCACAGCCGCTCGTCCAATCGGCGCGCTCAGATCCGCATCTCCTGCTACCCTGTAACAGGGAGCATGCCTGCGCCGGCCATCAACAAATGCCTAGTGCGGGCACGTGCCCTTCTAAAGGGAAAGCGGGGATGCGACTGCGGCTCGCGCATGCACCGTTGGACCGGGAATGAAGGTTCAAGCGACCCGGCAGTTTCACACAGCGGGGCATCCCGATTCTGAATGCTCCAGGGGGAGGGAGTATGCCTGTCTTGGAGTCTCGTAGACGCCAGGGTGGGTTTTGGTCCTCTTTAAACAGTTCCAGGCTGACATGTTCTTTCAGGTACCATTCTGCTTTTACAGGGGAGGACTCCAATAGCAGCTTATGGCGATTGCAGTTCTTGATGTGTGCTTCTGCCTTTACCCATCATGCAATGCTCTGGGCACAGCTTAAAGTGGTTGATGCTATTGTTCCCCACAGGCTGGTTTGGGGGACAAGCAGTTGGAGCTGAGTAGTCCGCCCTCCCCTTCTATAAAAGGGGAATGCTACACTTAAAGGGCAACTATCTTTTAAAGAACAGCAACACACCCAAATTTCAGCTTTTGGGGTGTTGTTCTGATATGCGGCGGCATCCCAAATTGTAATGCCCCGATGTGTGTATCCCCTGCAGATCGCCCCATTCACTCCCCTTCCTGGTGCAGACTCGGGCGAGAACGAGCTTGCTCTTACTTGACTTGCCAAGCAGCGGCAAAGGGAGCCAAGTGCGCCGCCGGCCACATCCCCGCTCACCTTCTAGCTTTGACGTGCCCATGCTGTCTATTCAGAAAGGCCAGGCGCAGAGACACAATCAGGGCTCCGGGAGAAGGTGAGTGTGATGGGGCTTCTGGAGGGGGTTTACACAGAGGGGCATCACAATTCAGGATGCCCCAAGGAGTAGAACTTGGGTGGCATCGAAAGTTCCTCTTTAAGTCAGAAGAAATCACTATAAATGGTGTACACATAACTGGCATCTGTGATGTGTGTGTGTTAGCACTGTGGCTGAAATCTTTGTGAGCAGACACTGCCCACACTGCTGACAGGCCTGATATTTCTTTTTGACTATCCTGGGTTTTGGTCCTTTCCCCCCGGGCACCTGAATCGGGGGTGCCCTGCTGTGTGAAACCCCCCAGATTGCTGAAGACAACTCACCTTTTCCTGCACCTATGCCACTCGTCCAATCAGCACGCTCGGAGCCACTGACGTCACGTCATCTAAACTTTATCTAAGGCCAGCGGCTCCCAGCGCACTGGTGGCCACACCCCCCACTTCCCTCTAACAGGGAGCGTGCCCGCGCCGGCCGTTCACAAATGCCTGACACGGGCACACGCCCTGTGATAGCGGGGACGAGGCCGCGGCTTGCGCAAGCGCCATTGGACCGGGAAACAAGGTTAGTGTATGGGGCGACCTGGGGGGTTTCACATAGTGGGACATCCCGATTTTGGATGCCTGGGGGGAGGGAATGGAAGCTTATAGATTCCCAGGCTGATCGGTGTGGGTTTTGGTCCACTGTAAGTTTTTACAAATAGACCGTGTGGGCTATACGGCTGGTAGCCTTCCGGACCGGGGGATGGCTGCTCGGCCTCCCTGCCTTGGTCTAACAGACCCCATAGCTGGTGCCCAGTCTGTTTTTCTGGTGAGAGGGGATCTCACAACATTTTATTAGGGTTTAACCCTTCATGTTGCACTTAGTAGTATTTTTTTTAATTCATGAAACTCTATCTTCAGTTTGGGGGAGTCTCCTGGCCAGTAAAGTGTGTTTCCTGATACATATGTGGTACCATTGTAGCTGGGAGGAACGCAACATGATTTTCACACACAACAGGATTTTCTTAAGAAATGCTACACTATTTAAAAGTAGATTTTATTTTTATTTCCTGATATTTCACCTGAAAATATTGAGAAATCCCTGACAATCAGACACACAAGACATTTCCTGTTAAAGTCCGAATCTTTGCCAGAAGAAAATGGATCATTTCCCTGGAACACCTGCAAAAAGAAGTTAAACATATATAGTGCAAAATAGTGAAAAATGGCCTGGCAACATGGGGTGACAAAATCTCGAATTAGCTGGGCACTGAAAGGGTTAATAGAGGGCTTTTTTGTCTCTCCAAAACCCAGGATTTTGACTATCTGGGTTTTGGTCCTTGCCCCCGCGGCCCCCTATGCCCTGCCATATGAAACCCCCCAGGTCGCCCACTCCAAATCCCCTTTCCCTGGTCCTTGGTGGCCTCCCGGTTAATCGGCATGGTCGACTGTGCTGACGCGAGCTAGTCTAGCCGAGCGCACTGGTTGACGCATCCCTGGTGCACTCTAACAGGGAGCGCGCCGGCCATTCACAAGTGCCTGGCTAGGGCACTCGTCCTGCTAAATGGATAGAGGGGATGCGCTCGTAGCTCGCACATGCGCCGTTGGGCTGGGGGAGAAGGTGAGTATAGCGGGGGGTTTCGCACAGCAGGGACCATTCACAATGCCTGGCGCGGGTACGCGCCATGCTAAAGCGATAGGGGGGATGCAGCCACTGTATGCGCCATTGGACTGGGGTAGAAGGTGAGCATACCGGGCGACCTGGGGGGGGGTTTCACACAGCGGGGCTTCCCGATTCTGGATGCCCGCAGGGAAGGAAGTCTAGCGACCCTTATAGATTCCAAGGCCGATGGCTGTGGGTTTTGGTCCACTTTAATTCCCCTGTACTGCCTAACTTGGCTTATAATGATTTTTACTACAAGCATTTGCAGTGGTGCTTCATTTAAAGAAGAACGCCATTAATTCCCTGTCCAGGCAAAAAAAAAAGGTCCGCCCTCACTTCGTCCACCATTTTATTCAGAGCAGCAGAGGGGATGTATTGCAGATAACCATACTGTATACATGTTGCAATGTAATTATAGTCTTTATAACTGACCTGTTTGGCTGGAGTTCCCCTTTAATTTTCTTGGCCTGTACACATATGGATATGTTAATCGTGCCCCCTAGTCATGCTGTGTGTGTGAATAAGGAATCGTTGTTACTTTCCAGATTGAAAGAAGACTGGACAATGTCCGCCTGGTGTGTCACAACGCTTACAAGAAGCTCCTCCTGTGTCTGCAGGGGCAGGCCGGCACCGACCATGACAAGCGCTACGTGAGTTGTGTCCCTGCTCCTCCCACCTGCCGCCTCCTGTATCCAATGCCAAGTGTTCATAGAAACAAATAAATAAACTAATAAAAAGTTTATAAAAAAGCAGCTGCAATATGAACTGCACTTCAGTAGTAGTAGGCCGGAAACACTGTTAGTGCTTGTAGAACTGCATCCAGATGTGTCCTCTCTTTCCTCCTGGCTGGATCTATTTGGGGGATGACTAAAGAGCACCAGATGAATAAGGAAATGTACTTCCTCATCTGCCCCGCCCCGCCAATGAGGGCCACTAATACTAGCTTGAGATACTAGTCCAGACCACGCCCCCCTCTGTATAGGTGGCTTGAATGGCACTCTCAGAGCCATTTAAACACTTCTAAAAACACAGCCATGGTGTTGAGAATGTCTGTGTCTGAAGCACGATCTCAGGCTCTTACAGACCCCGCCCATTATGCTGGTTATTATGCAGCATTACAGCTCCAAGGGCCACTCCCACATGCTTCAGCAGAGAAATCATAAAGTAAAATTGTAAACCTTGATGCTGCAGCCATTTTTTCTTCAACTTAAAAAAGGAAAACCGTTTAGGACAGTGGCAGACGTAGCCCGATGCAACTGGATTACAATTGGCTTTGCCTGTTCTATCACTTTAAGACATTTGTGAGTGGCCGGTGCAGGCACACTCCCTGTTAGAGGGTAGCGGGGGATGTGGCGCTTGAATCCGGCGCTTGAATCCGCTCACTTAGACAAGCTGATTGGTCAAGAGGCTGCGCAGATGCGATAGGACCGGGGAAGGGTAAGTCAGAACAGGCAACCTGGGGGGTTTCACAGAACGGGGCACCCTCGGGGTGCCCAGGGGGCAAGAACCAAAACCCAGGATAGTCAAAATCCTGGGATTTGGTCCACTTTAAAGGGACAGTCAGGCAGAAAAAGACAATCATAGATACTCACCTCTTGTCCCCTGCAGCTAATCTGTCTTAGTCCTGCTGTTTAAAACCTACAGGATCATGATTAATGTGCGGCTAGTGGGCAGTGGTTGCCCATTGCTCTGTAGCTACAGAAGAATGCTGTAACCCCATTTCTCATGAACCCCAAACAGTCCTGGTAAAATAGGAAAGCTTCCAGAAATGTCACAGGTGCCTCCATTAGCAGGGGCAGCCCCAGACACACAGTGCAAGGTGGGATCATGGCACACACACATAAGGGTCAACAGTCTTAAGGGCAGAAATGTTAAGGGGTTAATGGAGGACACTGCACATTGCTTTATCTTGGGTTTGACACTTTGCTCTCTTTCAGAAAAAGCTCCCTCTTATGGGCGTCTCTCAGTCCATGCTGGAAGGATGTGCCCAACTTAGCGATGAAACTCTTATAGGGTAAGTTTTGCTCAGTCTGGATGTTCTTGAGGAAGTGGCTAGATAGGTGACGAAACGTGTGGAGATTTCCCACTTTGGTTTTTATCAGAATTGCAGTTCCCATAAAAGGCTTTACTTGCCCCATACCCACAATGAAATGCCTATGGGCATCTGACCTGCCTGTGGACACACTATAGGTCCTATGCTGCCCCCTGTCTGTGTAGTAAGGGTACAACCTAACTTTTTTTTTTTTATTTCTCCACAGTAAGACCTTATCCTCATGTGCAGAAGCAGAGCAGCGGCTGGCCCAAGAGCTCTCCCTGCATGAGATCCAAATTGAGCGAGATGTGCTGGAACCCCTCAATGTACTGACAGAGGTAAGCCGTTCATACAGGGGATCTGGGCATCCCCTGCTTCCCGGGGGGTAAAACACTCACCAGGTTCACTGTGGTTATGTGGTGCGCTAACAATGGATTTGCTTCCATAGGTAGACATCCCAAATATTCACAAGCAGAGGAAGCAGCTGGCCAAGCTGGTCTTAGACTGGGATTCTGCGCGAGCGAGGTGAGACGAAAGCGTCGAGTCCCTGATGCTGCTAATTTAATATCCCAGGAGGGGTGTACTGTAGGCCTGCCTTAAAGTGGACCAACACCCTCCCCTGATCGGCCTGGGAATCTATAAGATTCCCGGACTGATCAGCTCCCTGACTGCGGGGCACCCCGATTGCTGTGTGAAACCTCCCCCAGATCCCCGAAAATCCTACTTGATCCTCGTTCCAGCGGCGCATGCGCGGGCTGCCGCCGCCTCCCGCACGTCCCTCTAGCAGGGCGCGCACCCACGCCAGCCGTTTGTAAATGGCCGGCGCGGGCACGCTCCCTGTAAGAGGGACGCGCGGGAGGCGGCGGCGCCCCGTGCTCAGCTTGTCCGTCGCTGTCTCTCCTTGTCCGGTGGTGGCGATTGGACGAGCGAGTCACGTGGGAGCGGGGTCAGGTGAGTTTTCGGGGCTTTCTGGGGGGTTTCACACAGCGGAAGTTGACTAATACCCAGGATAGTCAAAATCCTGGGTGTTGGTCCACTTTAAGTCAGGAAAAACAGAAAAATGCAAAACATTCCTTGCCACTTATTCCCCACCGACTGTTTAAAGTGGACCAAAACCCACTCTGATTGGCTTGATTTCTTTCCCCTGGGGTTTTGAAAATCCGCCCGCCCCAGGTCGCCCCATTCACTTACCTTGTTTCTCGGTCCATTGGTGCATGCGCAAGCCGCTGTCGCATCCCCGCTATACCTCAGGCATTTGTGAATGGCCATCGCTCCATGTTATAAGGTAGTGGGGGGATGCAGCTGCCAGCGCGCTCGGAGCTGCTGGCCTTAGATGAAGGCTTAGACGATGTGATGTCAGTGCCTCCGAGCTCGCTGATTGGATGAGCGGCCGTACATGCGCCGTAGAACCGGGAAGAGGTGAGTTGGGCTTGGCGATCTGGGGGGGCTCATGCAGCCGGGGGAAAGGACCAAAACCCAGGATAGTCAAAATGGACCCACGATTCAACGGCCCTGGAATCTATAAGATTCTAGTGTCTCTAGATTCCCTCCACCCAGGGCATCCAGAATTGGGATGCCCTGTTGTGTGAAACCCTCCAGGTTGCCCGGAAACTCACCTTCTTCTTCGGTCCAACGGGGCATGCACAAGCAGTGACCACATCCCCGCTATCCCTTTAGCAGGGCGACAGGCATTTGAGAATGGCCGGCGCAGGCACACTCCCTGTTGGAGGGTAGCGGGGGATGCGGCCACCGGCACACTCGGATCCTCTCGTTTGGATGAGCTCTTAGAGGCGGGAGCGGATGCAATCGCGCTGATTGGACGAGAGGCTGCGCAGGCGCCCCGCCCCGTAGGACTGGTCAGATTGGGGGACCTGGGGGGTTTCACAGAGCTGGCCACCCACAATGGACAACCATGGATTCTCACCATGAGTATCCAACCAGAGAAGAAGGTCAGGTCCCCGGAAACCTGGGGGGATTACACACATCACATCAGGGCTTCCCGATTCTGGATGCCCCGAGGGAAGGTAATACAGCGGCCCTGGAATCCTTAGAATTCCAGGGCCGTTGAACTTTGGGTTTTGGTCCACTTTAAAGAGTCGGACATCACTGAGCAGTGAGTGGTATGGAATGTATTGCATTTTTCTTGTCCCCTGCAGCTAATCTGTCCTAGTCCGGCTGTTTAAAACTTACAGAATCATAATTAATGTGGAGCTGGAGAAGCTGAATAAAACTAGCTGCTCTCCCACGCAGCCCTGAGCTTTAATGTACTCTCCTATTCCAGCTTTGAGTGTTTGCTGGAAGGGGGATTAAATGCATGATTAAGGGGTATCTTACCCCGAAACGCGTCACCTTTTGAGGGGGGTGAGATGGGACTACACCTCACACAGGACATGTGTGTTTTTTAATGGAAATATTAAATGTTAAGTTTTATGGTTTTGGTGAGCTGGACACCCGATACAGGGGACTAAAAGGCGCAGCACGCAACAGTGCCATGTTATTTCTTTAATAAAATCGTGTTCAATGTTCTATCTACAGGTATAACCAGGCGCAAAAATCTTCAGCGACCAACTTTCAGATGCAGCCGGGAAAGATGGATTCCCTGAAGGAAGAGATGGACGAGGCGGGCAATAAAGTGGAGCAATGCAAGGTGTGTGTGCGGCAGAGACTGCCGGCAGGAGCTGATCACTGGGCGTGCAATGGTTACAGTATAAGGACAGCCTGCCTATACTCCCCTTACCCCAGGATAGGTGATGCAACACTGAACTGACTGCTGTAGAGGTCTCCCTCTCCTGCTGTCAGCAGTCATTTAAAGTGCATGTTGCCCTTTAAAGGGACTGTCCAGGCAAAATGTAAAAACCACAATTCAACAGCTTCCCTCTTCATATCTTCCTGTAACCTCGCAGCAGCATCTAGAGGCAGAAACTTGGCACTTAGTCCCCTAGTAGTAGCCCACCACTCGACTGGTGGGTCAGGGGAGCGGCGGTGGACAGCGGCTCCTTTCCCCCGGCCCCAGCGGTGGTGGACAGCGGCTCCTTTCCCCCGGCCCCAGCGGTGGTGGACAGCGGCTCCTTTCCCCCAGCCGAGCGGTGGTGGACAGCGGCTCCTTTCCCCCAGCCGAGCGGTGGTGGACAGCGGCTCCTTTTCCCCGGCCCCAGCGGTGGTGGACAGCGGCTCCTTTCCCCTGGCCGAGCGGTGGTGGACAGCGGCTCCTTTTCCCCGGCCCCAGCGGTGGTGGACAGCGGCTCCTTTTCCCCGGCCCCAGCGGTGGTGGACAGCGGCTCCTTTTCCCCGGCCCCAGCGGTGGGGGACAGCGGCTCCTTTTCCCCGGCCCCAGCGGTGGGGGACAGCGGCTCCTTTTCCCCGGCCCCAGCGTTCGGGGACAGCGGCTCCTTTTCCCCGGCCCCAGCGTTCGGGGACAGCGGCTCCTTTTCCCCGGCCCCAGCGGTGGTGGACAGCGGCTCCTTTTCCCCGGCCCCAGCGTTCGGGGACAGCGGCTCCTTTTCCCCGGCCCCAGCGTTCGGGGACAGCGGCTCCTTTTCCCCGGCCCCAGCGGTGCGGGACAGCGGCTCCTTTTCCCCGGCCCCAGCGTTCGGGGACAGCGGCTCCTTTCCCCTGGCCGAGCGGTGGTGGACAGCGGCTCCTTTCCCCCGGCCCCAGCGGTGGTGGACAGCGGCTCCTTTCCCCCGGCCCCAGCGGTGGTGGACAGCGGCTCCTTTCCCCCGGCCCCAGCGGTGGTGGACAGCGGCTCCTTTCCCCCGGCCCCAGCGGTGGTGGACAGCGGCTCCTTTCCCCCGGCCCCAGCGGTAGTGGACAGCGGCTCCTTTCCCCCGGCCCCAGCGGTGGTGGACAGCGGCTCCTTTCCCCCGGCCCCAGCGGTGGTGGACAGCGGCTCCTTTCCCCCGGCCCCAGCGGTGGTGGACAGCGGCTCCTTTCCCCCGGCCCCAGCGGTGGTGGACAGCGGCTCCTTTCCCCCGGCCCCAGCGGTGGTGGACAGCGGCTCCTTTCCCCCGGCCCCAGCGGTGGTGGACAGCGGCTCCTTTCCCCCGGCCCCAGCGGTGGTGGACAGCGGCTCCTTTCCCCCGGCCCCAGCGGTGGTGGACAGCGGCTCCTTTCCCCCGGCCCCAGCGGTGGTGGACAGCGGCTCCTTTCCCCCGGCCCCAGCGGTGGTGGACAGCGGCTCCTTTCCCCCGGCCCCAGCGGTGGTGGACAGCGGCTCCTTTCCCCCGGCCCTAGCGGTGGTGGACAGCGGCTCCTTTCCCCCGGCCCCAGCGGTGGTGGACAGCGGCTCCTTTCCCCCGGCCCCAGCGGTGGTGGACAGCGGCTCCTATTCTTGGTGTGCCACACACCCCGCTTCACTTCTTAAATATTCATTACTTCATGGGTTAATCCACCGCAGGTGACGTAGTGCAGAGAGGAAGTCTTGTAACGAGCCCCCTTCCGGCCTATATATACCTGGTACCTCCCTTCAATCACCAGTATTTTTCTCTCTGCTTGACAAACAGAGGTTGGAAGTTTCCTGCTTACAGGTAGGTCGGGGTATTCTTACCCCGCCACCCCCCTTTTGGTCTATTTCTGCCCGGTTTGAGTTTGTATACCTTTATGGTGGATAGGAAGCCTCCCAGCCTAGGCTGCTCACCGGGTAATTGGTAGACGGCACTATTGGTGCCTAGGAGCTTATCTCCTCCGCTCGTCCCCCTCTTTTGGGGGCAATGCGGCAATCCGGCATGGTGATCCGGAAATGGGATGCCCCTGTCCCGAGGGTCCCCGTAGCCCCTTACTCCCCCGTTCCGGTCCCTTCACTATGGGGGGGGGGGTATAGAGGGTTGTGTATCTTGTATGGTGTTTTCACTGTATTGCTGTTTTCTGTGTGTTCACTTTGTGCATAGTAGCAGACTGCGCAGCAGCATGGTGCGCTTTGTCTGTTTTCGGCTGGAGCTCCGGGCAGATACTTTTAGGGATGGCCAGTGTGTTGGTCTGCTTTATGGGGGTGGGGCAGCGGACCGCACTCAGCTGCTGTGCTTCAGATGCGTCCCCTCCCGCCTCCCTCCCTTCCCCGCTGCTCCGTGAGGCAGCCTGTGTGGCTGCGCTTATGTCTCCTTCCCCCTCCTCCTCCGCCGCCTGGCTGGGTGTCAGCCAGCGCAGCTGGTGGCAATCCCTCATTGAATGGAACGGGGCGGCTCCCTGTGACACGGGGGGGGGGGAGGGGCGTGGCGCTGGCGGAAGCGGCGCTCGGCGGCCCCAGCCTCACTTCCTTCCTGTCGCTATGAAGAGAGGTCACGTGGGGGGGGGGGGGGGCGCGCGCTGCAGCAACACATGGGTTTTTGTGTTCTACTGCTGCGGCTGCTACATGTCCCTCCGGTCTGGCTCCTGGCGTCGGTAGCAGGTAAGCGGCCCCGCTTTTGTGGGGCCAAGAGTGAGATTTCTTATGGGGCAAGCTTTTAAGGAGGCACTCTTATCATACTATTGTGAACATGCTGCATTGTTACACTCACAAGGGATCTGATGGTTTGTTTTTCTTTCCTTTCAGATCCTGGGATCCCTCTTTTATTGCGGCCCTCCGGCTCTATATTGCCTGGCTAGTCATTCTTGATATATGAAATTGCACATTTTAGATATATATATACATATATATATTTATTTTGAGACTGTTAAGGGGGGCCTTTTTCTCTTAAAAAAAAAAAAAAAAAAAGTGTATTTACAAAAACCCTCCCTTCCGGGACATTCTTTATAAGGGGGCATCCCGGGTTGGCTTATGCCTTAAAAGTCCCAGTGTTTGCGATACCATAAATCACCAATATGGAGGCTTCTGTTACTACCGGAAACGACTCGTCAGAGCCGTCCAGGGGGTGTGTAAAATGTGGGGCTGCGCTCCCTGCTGATGATATCTTTATTTGCATTTCTTGTGCAAGGCAGATTGTTGCGCGTCAGTCTGTTGATCCGGCTGCTGACCCGTCGCAACCTTCATCATCTCCTGCCTCTCCCTCCCTGTTCCGGACCCCGCATGACACTGTCAAGGGTGGGGATTCGCAATCCGAGGTGGTGGTAAAATCGGCCAGTCTTCGGGAAGTATTGCCCGTTAAAGCGGGGCTGAAGGCCCCTGCAAAACGGAAGCGCCTGACTCCGGTATCTTCGGCTCCTCAGGACGAATTGTGTGAGCCTGTGGAATGGTCCGATGGCTCCCCGGATGAGGGTGAATTCCTCTTGGAGTCAGATGAGCCGGCAGATCAGCTTGAGGCTGATGCGATTGGCGATTGGTCGGCGGGGGTTGCCCTTGACACCCCCTCCATTCTGGCTCAAATGTTTGAAATTCTGAATTTAGATCCGCCTGAGGCTGTCACCCTGCCAAAGGGTCAGTTGTTTAAAGAGCCTCAGCCGCGTTTGGTTTTTCCCAGACAGCACCACTTTGAGAGGGTGGTCCTTAAAGAATGGGAACATCCCACGCGGTTATCTGGAATCCCTTCCAGTTGGGAAAAGCGTTATCCTTTTCCGCCAGAATTGCTGAAGCTTTGGTCCGTCCCTCCTGAAGTCGATACCCCTGTGCTAGGGCTATCTAGCTCCGCTATGGTACAGTCTGCTGAGACCTCTGTCCCTAAAGATGGGGAGGATCGTAGGATTGACCAGTATGCTCGCCATGGTTTTGTTTATGCTGGGTCAACGATGCGCCCCCTGTGCGCTTCGGCCCTTCTTCTTTTAGCAGTAAGATCTGTTATCCAGGGGCTATGCGAGGATCTCAATCCCGCTTGTGATGAGTTCGCTGCGCTTAAGCAGTGCGATTCTTTTGTGTCTTACGTTCTATCCGCTCAGGACGATGCGCTGGCTATGAGTAGCAAGACAGCGGCAATGCTGGTCGCTATTCGTCGGTCAGTATGGCTGCGACAGTGGTCGGCGGACTCAGTTTCTAAAAAGGTGCTCACAGCTCTCCCCTTTTTGGGGTTGCGTCTGTTCGGGGAGAAAATTGATTCAGTCGCAAAGGGTGGTAAGATGCCACAACGCAAGAGGCCTCGACGCCCCTTTAGAGGGGCAGCTTCTGGTAGGCCGTCCTTTCGAGGATACAGAGCGGGTAGGGGGGCTTCCCTTCCCTCTACCAGTCGTACAGGTTGGACGCGGGGGAGGGGCCGTGGCCGTCCCGCCCAGTCCTGGGGCTCCAAGCCCAAACCTGCTGGTAAGCCCGCTCAGCAATGAGGGGCTGCCCTCACCCGTGCGGGTGGGGGGACGATTGCGACACTTCTCCCAGGTTTGGAACCGGGAGGTTCCGGACAGATGGATTCAGGAGATAGTGTCGTCCAGTTACAAGCTGGAATTCGAGTCTCGCCCTCCTTCACGGTTCTTTCGGTCTCTGGTGCCCATCGATCCTTTGGCCGCACAGGGGCTCCTGGCGTCGGTAGAGAATCTGTTAGAGATGGCGGTCATCCGGCCGGTACCGCGTTTAGAGATGGGCCTCGGTTTCTACTCCAATCTGTTCGCAGTCCCCAAGAAGGATGGGTCAGTTCGTCCCGTCCTGGACCTGAAGTTACTCAACAGGTTCATCCGTTTTCGGAAGTTTCACATGGAAACCTTGCGCACTGCCGTCGGCTCTCTTCGGCAAGGGGACTTCATGACGTCTATAGACATCAAGGATGCTTATCTGCATGTTCCCATCTGCCACCCTCATCAACGTTTTCTTCGATTCATGATGAAGGATCGGCATTATGAATTCGTGGCACTTCCGTTTGGCCTTACCTCAGCTCCAAGAGTGTTCACCAAGGTGCTGGCAGGGGTCATGGCCATTTTCAGAGCTCGGGGCATTCGTGTCGTACCTTATTTGGACGACCTTCTTATCATGGCTCCGTCACTCGATCAATCGGAGAAAGACACCAGGGTGGTGCTCTCCACGCTGGAAAGTTTCGGTTGGGTGATCAACCTCTCCAAGTCCTCCCTCGCTCCGGCCAGGGTGGTGTCCTTTCTGGGGATGCAGTTAGACTCTCATCAACACAGAGTGTTTCTCCCTCAGTCCAAAATTCTTCTGATTCAGGAGTTGGCTCGGGTCCTACTCTCCGATCCTCGGCCGTCCATCCGTCTGGGGATAAGGCTGGTAGGGTTGATGGTTGCCTCCTTCGAGGTAGTTCCTTTTGCTCAATTCCACACGAGGACGCTTCAGCTTTATCTGTTGGCGTCTTGGGACCGGCAGCCTCGGTCGCTGGATCAGCCCTTCCAGTTGTCCTCCCGGGTCCGGCAGTCCCTCCAGTGGTGGTTGGTCTCGACCAATCTCGTGAAGGGCAGGTCTTTCCTGGCCCCCCTTTGGGAAATTGTCACCACGGACGCCAGTCTGTCGGGATGGGGCGGATTCTGGAAGGAGCTGCAGTTCCAGGGGCAGTGGGGACCTCAAGAGGCCCACTTACCCATCAATATTCTGGAACTGAGAGCCATCCGTCGGGTGCTTGCTCTCCTGACTCAGCACGTTCTGGGCCTTCCGGTCCAGGTGCGTTCAGACAATCGAACAGCGGTTGCTTACATCAATCATCAGGGAGGGACTCGCAGCCTGAGTGCTCTCAGAGAGGTGTCCCTGATCCTGACCTGGGCAGAGGCCCATGTTCCTTGTCTCTCGGCGGTATACATCCCAGGAGTGGAGAACCTGGAAGCGGACCGCTTGAGCAGGGGCTCTCCCCGTCGGGGAGAATGGGCCCTCCATCCTCGGGTATTTCGCTCACTGTGTCGCCAATGGGGGACTCCAGAGGTGGACCTGTTTGCCTCTCGTCACAATCACAGGCTCCCGAACTTCGTGTCGCTCTCCCAGGATCCTCTGGCTCTGGCAGTGGACGCCATGTCCCTGAGCTGGGGGGATCTGGGGTTTCTGTACCTGTTTCCTCCGATACCCATGCTAGGCAGAGTGCTTCGGAAGTTGGCTCTGGAAGGGGTGTCCGCCGTTCTCGTGGCCCCAAGTTGGCCGAGGCGAGTGTGGTTCGCAGACATCGTTCGGCTGGCAGTGGACCAGGTCGTTCTGCCTCTTCGGCCCGATCTGCTCACTCAGGGTCGATTGTGTTACCCCAATTTACCAGCGCTAGCTTTGACGGCCTGGCTGCTGAGACCTCCATCCTAAAGGAGGAGGGTCTTTCTGATTCAGTCGTTAAGACTCTGATCAGTGCCCGGAAGAGGTCTTCTTCTATCATCTACTATAGGACCTGGAAAGCCTATATCGCTTGGTGCGAGATGAGATCTTTTCCTTGTAGGGTATTTTCGGTCTCCAGGATTCTGGAGTTTTTACAATCTGGGCTGGACTCTGGTCTTCAGCTAAGTACGTTGAAAGGGCAAGTTTCTGCCTTATCTATCTTTTTTTCAGAAGCGTGTTGCGCTTAAGCCTTTAGTTAAAACTTTTTTCCAGGGGGTTACGCATGTGCGGCCTCCCAGGAAACCATTACTCCCGGTTTGGGATTTGAATTTGGTTCTTTCTGCTCTTCAGGCTCCTCCTTTTGAGCCTTTGCAAGATATTGCTTTATCTACCCTGACTCAGAAGATGGTCTTCTTGGTAGCGATCACTTCGATCCGGCGTGTCTCGGAATTGGCGGCCTTGTCTATCCAGGCGCCTTACTTCGAGAGACATCAGGATAAAGTGGTTTTTCGGTTCAAGCCAGACTTTCTTCCTAAGGTGGTTTCTGCTTTTCATTTGAACCAGGATATTGTTCTTCCCTCCTTGTGTCCTAATCCTAAGAATGACAAAGAGAGGGTTTTGCATTGTTTGGATGTAGTACGCTGTGTTAAGTACTACTTGGTTATCACGTCTCCTTTCCGTAGGACGGATTCCTTTTTTGTTGTGCCCCATGGGCCTAAGAAGGGTTTGGCACCAGCCAAATCTGCCATTAGCAAGTGGATACGTCAGGCCGTTGCTGCGGCCTATTCTGCTAAGGGAAGAGTTCCCCCTTTTCGTATTACTGCTCATTCCACTCGCGCTGTTGGGGCGTCTTGGGCTTTTCAGCACCAAGCTTCTGTTGAACAGGTTTGTAAGGCCGCCACCTGGTCTTCTGTTCACACTTTTTCTAAGTTTTACAAAGTTGATGTGCGGGCCTCAGCGGATGCTGGTTTTGGCCGCAGAGTTCTGCAGACTGCAGTCATTTAAGTTATGCTTCACCTGGCCTTGAGATGCCCATCCCTTGTGGACACTGCTTTTGGATGTCCCATGAAGTAATGAATATTTAAGAAGTGAAGCGGGGTGTGTGGCACACCAAGAATAATACCATTTTGTGAGTACTCACCTGAAAAATGGATATTGTTGGTGTGCCACACACCCCGCTTCACACCCGCCCTTTTCGGTATTACCGAAGCCTTTATATGGTGAAGCCTTTTTATATCAAATTTGATTTTGAGGTTACTGGTGGAATACTGGTACCTTGTATTACTGCTTTTTGATTATACTGGTGATTGAAGGGAGGTACCAGGTATATATAGACCGGAAGGGGGCTCGTTACAAGACTTCCTCTCTGCACTACGTCACCTGCGGTGGATTAACCCATGAAGTAATGAATATTTAAGAAGTGAAGCGGGGTGTGTGGCACACCAACAATATTCATTTTTCAGGTGAGTACTCACAAAATGGTATTTTCCCCCGGCCCCAGCGGTGGTGGACAGCGGCTCCTTTCCCCCCGGCTGAGCGGTGGTGGACAGCGGCTCCTTTCCCCCCGGCTGAGTGGTGGGGGACAGCGGCTCCTTTTCCCCGGCCCCAGCGGTGGTGGACAGCGGCTCCTTTCCCCCCGGCTGAGCGGTGGTGGACAGCGGCTCCTTTCCCCCCGGCTGAGCGGTGGTGGACAGCGGCTCCTTTCCCCCCGGCTGAGTGGTGGGGGACAGCGGCTCCTTTTCCCCGGCCCCAGCGGTGGGGGACAGCGGCTCCTTTCCCCCGGCCGAGTGGTGGGGGACGGCGGCTCCTTTTCCCCGGCCCCAGCGGTGGGGGACAGCGGCTCCTTTTCCCCGGCCCCAGCGGTGGGGGACAGCGGCTCCTTTCCCCCGGCCCCAGCGGTGGGGGACAGCGGCTCCTTTCCCCCGGCCCCAGCGGTGGTGGACAGCGGCTCCTTTTACCGGCCCCAGCGGTGGTGGACAGCGGCTCCTTTTACCAGGCCCCAGCGGTGGTGGACAGCGGCTCCTTTTCCCCCGGCCCCAGCGGTGGGGGACAGCGGCTCCTTTTACCAGGCCCCAGCGGTGGTGGACAGCGGCTCCTTTTCCCCGGCCCCAGCGGTGGTGGACAGCGGCTCCTTTTCCCAGGCCCCATTGGTGGGGGACAGCGGCTCCTTTTCCCCGGCCCCAGCGGTGGGGGACAGCGGCTCCTTTCCCCCGGCCCCAGCGGTGGGGGACAGCGGCTCCTTTCCCCCGGCCCCAGCGGGGGACAGCGGCTCCTTTTCCCCGGCCCCAGCGGTGGTGGACAGCGGCTCCTTTTCCCCGGCCCCAGCGGTGGTGGACGGCGGCTCCTTTTCCCCGGCCCCAGCGGTGGTGGACAGCGGCTCCTTTTCCCCGGCCCCAGCGGTGGTGGACAGCGGCTCCTTTTCCCCGGCCCCAGCGGTGGTGGACAGCGGCTCCTTTTCCCCGGCCCCAGCGGTGGTGGACAGCGGCTCCTTTTCCCCGGCCCCAGCGGTGGTGGACGGCGGCTCCTTTTCCCCGGCCCCAGCGGTGGGGGACAGCGGCTCCTTTCTCACAGCCGGAACGGCGGGGCAACGATACCATTTATCCTGGCTCTGCTAGCGCCAGTAGCAGGAGGCTGGGCAGAGGGAAGGAGAGATGGTTTGAATGGGATTTATGGCTTCTCATTCAAGCCAGAGGCTGGGGAGTGGTTTGGTTATGGGACCTCGAAGACTATTGGTGACACACATTGGCTGGGTGTGGCCGAAGCCCTGAGTAAGGGAGGGAATTTCCTCATTCACAGCGCTGACCTGAGAAGAATGACAGCGCTGGAGGAACATTTGGCAAGGTAAGTTGTTTGTTTATTTTTTTTATACTTTTGCCTTTAGAATCACTTTAAGTCTATGTGATTTATATGGTCTATGTGGCTTCTTGGACAATCCCTTTAAGATGAAAATGAGTGACGCTTTGCCAGAAGGTGCATTAAAGTACGGTCTCCCTATGTTTGCTTTGCAGGATCAGTTAGCAGCCGATATGTACAATTTTGTCTCCAAGGAAGGGGAGTATGGCCAGTACTTTGTCTCGGTAAGTCACTCGGGGAAGTGTAGACATTTGCAGGAGCTGGACAATCCAGTCCTCTGTGCTGTGTGTTAGCAGCAGCCATGGAGAGAGAATATAATGCAGCAGTGGGGTGACCAGCAAGGCCACTGGAAGCAAAGATTTGGGGCAGTAGTAGCTTTGTAGGTCCCTTGTATGGCTGCTGCTCTAGAACTATTATGTACTAACACACTGGGCCTTCTATAAGTCCATCTCGTTGATGATTGGAAGGAGCTCGGTTGCAAAATTAGAGCAGTTAGAGGAAGAGTTATTCATACACCCTAACTAATTGCCTGTCCTTAAAGCGGACCTTCACCCTGAATAAGAGTCTATCTTATATGTTTCCCCCACCCTGTACATATAGATTACTCACAATAAAAAAATCATCCTACCTGCATCTACTGCATTTTCTAAGACTTTAAACATCCAAGATGGCGGCACACGGAGAATGAATTCTGACTATGCCACTCTGCATTCTGGGATTGCTGTCCTTTTCCTGACCCCAGCTCTGCTCTGTCTGTGCAAAGCACAGCTATAACCCCTCCTCCCTGTACTCCCCCCTCCCTCTCCTCTGTTTAGTATGTGATGCTTCTGAAGCAAGATGGCAGCACCCGTATCCTAGAGTCCTGAACAGAGTTGCAGCCCAGTGGGGGAAAGAATAATAAGTAAGCGACTAAAAGCATAAAATATATTAATTTTAGGTGCTGGGGAATAGTTTATTAAGGGTTTGGGCTTTTCATTAAATGATTCTGAAGGTCCAGTTTAAAGCAGAACAAAATCCAGGAATTTGACTATCCCGGGTCTTGTTCTGTGACCCCGGGGCATCCCAAATTGAGATGCCCTGCTGTGTGAACCCCCCAGAAAAACGAATGTCTTCCTCGTTCCTTTGGCATAGGTGTGAAGCCAATCAGAACCGTTTGCTGTGTTTATTTCATTCGTCAAAAGGCGACTAGGGAGCGAGAGATCTGCATCCTCAGTGGCGCTCCTGCCTCTCTGAATGGCCGGGTCAGGAGCGTGCGCACAGCCCGAGAAGTCAGGGGATACACATGCTCCTAACTCACTATTGTCAACAATCAGAGAGATTTGCCAAATTACATATGCACGGCAAATAGCTCTGATTGGCTGTGCGCCTGCACGTGTGCCGCAAAAACGAGGAAGATGCCCTGGGCAGAGACCAGCGATTCCAGGGCCAGCCATGCAGGGTTTTGTCCCACTTAAACCAGACCTTCACCATGATTTATTGAAAAGCCCAAACCTTTAAAAAACGATACCCCAGCATCTAAAGTTAATATATTTTAGGTTTTAGCTGTGGTTTGCACAGACAGAGCATAGCTGGGGTCAGGAAAAGGACAGCAATCCCAGAATGCAGAGCAGCACAGTCAGAAGGCACTTCCTGTTTGCAGGCTGCCTGATGTTCCATGAGCCGCCATCTTGGATGTTTAAAGGCTCATAACATGCAGTAGATGCAGGTAGGATGATTTTTAATGTGAGCAATCTGTATGTACAGGGTGTGGGAAACATATAAGATAGACTCTTATTCAGAGTGAAGGGCCGCTTTAGAAGGAGCACTATTGCAAAAAAATGGACCAATGATAAAAATCCATATAAATATGCTGGATGGCGGGAGGTGGGGGTCACTTGTACACCCGGCGTCAGGAAATATCCAGCCAGCTTGTTTGTATCTTCTAATGGGTTCTGTCCCCCCTGATACACTCAAACCTGTCACCCCTGGATTTTATTCCTATACCACAGGCTTGGCGGGAGTTTGATTCAGTTTGGGTGTATGAGTGACCCCTCCTCTCATTAGCCGATGTGGATTTTTAATATTACACAATCTTGTGAGACGCCTGTTGCACCATGAATCTCACCTTTTTGCAGGTCCATAGTGCATGAGCGGCCTCTGCATCTCCCTAGGCTACTGCACACACCAAAGCCTGGCATATCTGATTGGCTGGCATGGGTATGCACAGCCGGAGGAGAGCGGCCACAATGGATGCCTGCCCCATCCATTCATCCAGCGTTCTATTCTAAGTATGTCACACACCCCACTTCAGACTTAATAATTACACTAGGGTTAACGCACCTCTAGGTGGCAGCATTGCAGAGAACTTCTCCAAAAAACTTCAACAGGCCCCTCCCGGTCTATACATACCTGGTACCTCCCAAGAACCTCCCGTTGTTCTCTGCAAGGTGGCGACAAGACAGAAGAAAGAAGTCTCCTGCTTGCAGGTAGCCGGGGTATCCCCCCGCCCCCCCCCCCCCCCCCCGTGGTCTATTTCTGCCCGGCTTTGTTTGAATGTGTTCTATGTAATGGCAGCCTCCCAGCTTTGGCTGTAGGCCGGGCAATAAGGTAGCCGGCACCATTGGTGCCTAGGAGATTAGCTCCTCCGCTCGACCCTTCATTGCGGGGCATAGCGGGATTCCCGGAGTGGTGATCCGGATGTGGGATGCCCCATTTCATAGGAGTTAGTGGTCAGGTTTTGTCCTTGCCCTGGGGTATTGTGTCTCTTCCGGGGTGTGGGACGCGCTGGGGACAGTGTCATGTTTTTACTATGCACATGCTGTGTGAGTGTGCTGCTGCGCTCTTTCTTGTGATCCCCTTTGTGATTTTACTTGGTGATTTCACTGTCTGTTCTTTCTCCCATGGCTGTGTGTGTGTGTTTCTCCCCTCAGGAGCCGGGGGGGGCGGGGCCTCGCGGCGTGCTGCGCCGCGGTCCCGCTGGTGGCTGGGCGCCGTTTTCGGCGCCTGCAGCCTGCTTGCCCGGCTGCTCAGGGGGGACATTTTATCAGTGTGTGGGTCTGTGTTACTCCGGCGCTGTTCTCCGGGAGCCGGCGGGTGGCGCCGCCGGCCCCGTGATCGAGGTCTGATTGCGGTTCCCGCAGGCAGACGCTGCCTGGGGGCAGGGTCGCGCGCGCGCGGGCCGCGCACGGATTGGACGGCCGGAGGGGCGGGGCCTTCTCGGCTCCCGCGCTCCCGGAGCTTCTCTTCCTCCGTCCTCGGTGTGCTGGCCGCCATCTTCTACTGGCTGCGCGGTTCCTCTTCTCTCCAGGTAGGCGTTCTTAGGCTATGTCAGTGACCCCTCGGATCCTTCCTTCTCCCTTGCCTCCCTCCTCGCCCCGGCGCAGCTTGTTGGTGCTGGTTGGCATTAACCATTTCCGTTGCTCTGGTTGATGAGGGGGAGGGGGGGGTGTGGTGTAGGGGGGTTTGTATATTATGCGGTGTTTTGGCATGGTGCTGATTGACGCCTGTCTCTCTCCCTTTGTGTTTTTCAGATCCTGGGATCCCGTCTGGCAGGGCTCTCCCGGTCATTTATACCTGGCTCGTGGGGGGTGTTTTTGTCTTTGCAATATATTTATATATATATACACTTATTTGTATTTTTATAAGGGTCTTATGCTATTCCCCTGGGTCAGGATCTTGTGACTGTCCTTAGACAAGTGTTAGGTTATTAAGGGGCATCCCGGGTCGCGTACCGCATAAATCCCTGGGTTCTGCAAATACCATAATTTCACCACATGGAGGTTGCCACAGATACCGGGAATGGTTCTTCGGGACAATCCAAGGTGTGCGGGGGTTGTGGGGCTCCGCTCCAGGGAGATGATGTCATTTTGTGTATCCCTTGTGCACAGCAGAACATTGCACGGCAGTCCAGTACTCCGGTGCCTAGCACTTCGTCAGCCGCGCCATCTCCCTCTCCCCCTCGCTTATTCCGGACCCCGTGTGACGTTGTCCTGGGCGGGGATTCGCAGGCTGAGGTATGTGCCCGTTTGATCAGCCTTGAGAAGTGGTTTTCTGCTATAGCCGCTCAGAAGGCTTCAGCTAAGCGGAAGCATCTGTCTCCGCCTCCGCTGGATTCAGATGAGGAAGTTGTGGGAGATCTGGATTGGTCGGATCGTCCCCGTGAAGAAGGTGAGCTCATTGAGGATGAAGATTCTGATGTTCAGCAGTTGCTGGGTTCTGAGGGAGATCAGGATGATGGCCTCCCTCTCGATTCCTCTACCATTTTGAGCCAGATGTTTGAGGTTTTGGATTTGGAGCCTCCGGTGGTTGCTCCCAGGCCCAAGGGTCAGCTTTTTGGGGTGTCCAAGCAGCGTCTGGAATTTCCCAGCCAACAGCATTTTGAAGAAATTGTCTTCAAGCAATGGGAGCAACCTACACGTCTTGTTGGTGTGCCGTCTAGCTGGGATAGGAAGTATCCTTTTCCGGCGGAATTGATGAAGCGTTGGTCTGTCCCCCCTGAGGTAGATACTCCGGTCTTGGGACTGTCCAACACGGCGGTCGTGCATTCTCCTGACACGACTTCGCTCAGGGACGGTGAGGATCGCCGGGTTGATCAGCTTGCCCGTCATGGTTTCGTATGTGCGGTTTCGGTGTTAAGGCCTGTCTGTGCTTCGGCTCTTTTGACTTTTGCTGTCAGGTCTATTGTCAGGGACTTGGGGGTGGATCTCGAGCCCACCAGTGATGAGTCCCTTGGGCTTAAGCGCTGTGATGCTTTTTTGTCCTTTATCCTGGCCGCTCAGGAGGATGCCATGCTGATGTGTGGCAGGGCTACTGCCTTGCTGGTAGCTATCCGGCGCTGTGTGTGGTTGAGACAGTGGACGGCCGATTTTAATTCTAAAAGATCGCTCACGGCTCTGCCCTTTCTGGGTTTGAGGCTTTTTGGTGAGAGGCTGGACTCTGTTGCCAAGGGAGGTAAGTTACCTCAGCGCAAGAAATTTCGCCGTTCCTTTCGGGGGATGGTGTCGTTCAATCCGTCCTTTCGGGGAGTTGGTGCCGGTAGAGGTGCGGGCTCCTCGGCCCCCAGGGGCGGCAGTTGGAATAGGGGCAGAGGCCGTGGCCGCCCCACTCGCGTCTGGGGTGCCAAGCCCAAGCCGGCTGCCAAGCCCATCCAGCAATGAGGGGGCGCCCTCACCCGTTCGGGTGGGGGGACGGTTGCAACTTTTCTCCCGGGTGTGGGACCAGGAGGTCCCGGACAGATGGATCCGGGAGGTGGTTTCGGCCGGTTACAAGTTGGAGTTCGAGTCCCTTCCTCCTCCAAGGTTCTTCAGGTCTCGGGTGTCTTTGGATCCTTTGGCCGCGCAGGGGCTCCTGGCGGCAGTAAGGAATCTTCTGGATTTGGCCGTCATTTGCCCGGTTCCTCCTTCAGAGGTGGGGCGCGGGTTTTATTCCAATCTCTTTACGGTCCCCAAAAAGGACGGGTCCTTCCGTCCTATTCTGGATTTGAAGTTTCTCAACAGGTTTATTCGTCCTCGGAAGTTTCGCATGGAAACCCTGCGGTCGGCGATCGGTTCGCTTCGGCAGGGGGACTTTATGACGTCCATAGACATCAAGGATGCGTACCTGCACGTGCCGATCTTTCCTGCTCATCAGCGGTTCCTCCGTTTCGTGGTGGGGGATCGGCATTTTCAGTTTGTGGCTCTTCCATTCGGTCTCACCTCTGCTCCGAGAGTGTTCACCAAGGTGTTGGCGGGGGTGATGGCCCTGCTCAGAGCTCAGGGGATTCGCATTGTGCCTTACCTGGACGATCTTCTCATCATGGCTCCTTCCTTCAGTCAAGCAGAGGGGGACACCAGCACGGTGGTGTCTATGTTGGAGAGGTTCGGCTGGGTGATCAATTACCCCAAGTCCTCGCTGGTTCCGGCCAGGGTGGTGACCTTTCTGGGGATGTCGCTGGACTCCTGCCAGCACAGAGTGTTTCTTCCTCAGGCCAAGGTTCTGATGATTCAGGAATTGGCCCGGCTGCTCCTCTCCCATCCTCATCCGTCCATTCGTCTGGGGATGAGACTGGTGGGGTTGATGGTGGCCTCGTTCGAGGCAGTTCCCTTTGCTCAGTTTCATACGAGGACTCTTCAACTTCATCTTTTGGCGTCTTGGAACCGGTGTCCGGGGTCGTTGGATCGGTCCTTCCGGTTGTCCCCTCAGGTTCGGCAGTCCCTTCTGTGGTGGTTGGTCTCGGACAACCTTCTGAAGGGCAGGTCGTTTCTGACTCCACTTTGGGAAACTGTCACCACGGATGCCAGTCTGTCAGGCTGGGGAGGTTATTGGAAGGATCTTCGGTTTCAGGGGCAGTGGGACCCACAGGAGGCCCACTTGCCCATCAATGTTCTGGAATTGCGAGCCATCAGGTTGGTTCTGTCTCACTTGACGCATCATTTACAAGGTCTGCCGGTTCAGGTTCGCTCAGACAATCAGACGGCGGTTGCTTACATCAATCACCAAGGAGGGACTCGCAGTCTGGGTGCCCACAGGGAAGTGTCTCTGATTTTGGTCTGGGCGGAGACTCATGTCCCTTGCATCTCGGCAGTTTACATTCCGGGTGTGGAAAACACAGAGGCGGATATTCTAAGTATGTCACACACCCCACTTCAGATACTTATTATTATTACACTTGGGTAACTCACCGCTAGGTGGCGCACTTGCAGAGATCTCCAAAAGCTTCAGCAAGCCCCTCCCGGTCTATATATACCTGGTACCTCTCACCAATTCCCCAGTGTTGGTCTCTGCAAGATGGCGACAAGACAGAAGAGAGAAGTCTCCTGCTTGCAGGTAGCCGGGGTATCACCCCGGCCCCCCCCCAATGGTCTATTTCTGCCCGGCTCTGTTTTGTGTTTATCCCCTTATTCTATGGCAGCCTCCCAGCTCAGGCTGGAGGCCGGGCACGGGTAGATGGCACTTTAGGTGCCTAGGAGATTAGCTCCTCCGCTCGACCCTATATTATGGGGCATAGCGGTGCTCCGGTTGGTGATCCGGACGTGGGATGCCCCAGCCCTTATATCCCCATTAGTTTGCCCTTAGTGCCTTTGACTTTTATTCATGTCTGTGTGTGTGAGTGGCAGGGATGAGTGGTCTGGCGGTTCCGTTTGTCTCCGTTTTGGTGCTTGGTGCTTGGGGGGCTCTCTGAGCCCCGTGTTTTTTACTTAGGGGGCTGCGCGGGCGGCGGGCTCGCCGGCCCGTTTTGTAGGTAGGGGCGTGCGCCATGTCAGGGCGCCTGTCTTGGCCTAGGGTCCCCTGCTCGCTCTGTGGGCGGGGCCGGCAGGCGCGCTGCGCCGCCGGCCCGTAGGCCGCGGTCGCGCTCGCCGGTGTTTCATTGCGGGCGGGTCGGGGCGGCATGTGCGCTGCCGGTCCGCCTTGGCGGTTTCCGTGGGCGCCATTCATGTGGCGCCCGCTGCTCGCTCTGCCTCAGAGGTGGGCGGGACCGCGGCTCGCGCGGCCCGCGCCGTGACAAGCGGAACGAGGAGGGGCGGGGCCTTAGCGGCTCCCGCGTTTCTGTTGGGCCCGCCCCGAGTCTCGCTCCTTCTCTTCCTGGCTGGCCGCCATTTCGTGGCGTCTGTTAGTTGCGGCAGGATCCAGGTAGGGTTTCTGTTGTTTCTTTTCCTATAGGGGATAGTGGGGCAGGGATCGCCGGCTATTGGGCCTTATTGCGGGCTCTGTTCCCCCCCCCCCCCCCTCCCCCCCCCCCCCCCCCCTCCGACCGGGGGTGTTGGTGGTGTATGCGGCCAGGTTTTTGGGTATGCCTGTTTTGGTAATAGAAGCAGGTGGGGTATTTTGTAGCCATGATTTTATGCTTATATGCTCTTGGCCCCTGGCCTCCCTGTTTTTCTGCTAAGTCTGGCCCTCCCTGGCTTCCCAGTATTTTGACTATGTTGTGTGTTTGCTGCCATGTTGTGCTGGTTTTTGACTGTTGTCTTTGTCTTTGTCTTTCAGATTCCGGGATTCCATCCTGTGGGGCTCTCCCGGTCTCATATACCTGGCTAGTTTGGGTTCGGCCTTATAGTCCCTCTTGGGTGGCTGGCAAAAATTTTTTCCCTGGTCTGGGCAGTATAGATTGTATATATATGTATAATAGATTTATATATACTTAGATTGTATCATTGGGGGCATCCCGGGTTGCTTACTGCATAAATCCCTGGGTTCCGCGAATACCATAAATTCACCATATGGAGGCTGCCAAGGATACCGGAACTGATCCTTCGGGACAATCCAGGCTGTGCGGGGGTTGTGGGACTCCGCTCCCGGGGGATGATGTCATTATATGTATACCATGTGCAAAGCGGAACATTGAGCGTCAATCCAGCACTCCGGTGCCTGGGACTTCTTCGTCCGCGCCATCTCCCTCTTCGCCTCGCCTGTTCCGGACCCCGTGTGACGCTGTCACGGGTGGGGATTCGCAGCCCGCCTGGCCAGCCTCGAGAAGCGGTTTTCAGATATGTCCGCTCTGAAGGTTACCGCGAAGCGTAAACACCTATCTCCGCCTCAGCCGGACTCTGATGAGGAGGTTGTTGAGGATTTGGATTGGGTGGATCGCCCCCTTGAGGAGGGGGAGCTTGAGGAGGAATTGGATGTTTCCGTGGGTCAGCAGGTGTTGGGTACTGAGGGGGACCTTATTGATGGTCCCGTTCCTGACACGCCTTCTATTTTAGCCCAGATGTTTGAGGTTCTGGATTTGGACCCTCCCGAGGCGGCTCCTCGGCCTAGGGGTCAGCTCTTTGGGGGGGTCAAGCAGCGTTTGGAGTTTCCCAGTCAACAGCATTTTGAGGATGTTGTCCTTAAGCAATGGGAGCAGCCTACACGGCTTGTTGGTGTTCCGCCCAGCTGGGATAGGAAATATCCTTTTCCGGCGGACTTGCTAAAGCGGTGGTCGGTCCCTCCCGAGGTGGATGCCCCGGTTTTGGGACTGTCTAATACGGCGACTGTTCATCTTCCTGACACTACTTATCTCAAGGATGGCGAAGATCGCCGGATTGATCAGTTGGCCCGCCATGGTTTTGTTTGTGCGGGCTCGGTTTTGAGGCCTGTTTGTGCTTCGGCTCTTTTGACTTTGGCAGTGCGGTCTTTGGTCAGGGATTTGTGTGTGGACCTTGATCCCTCTGGTGATGAGTTTCTTGCGCTCAAGCGTTGTGACTCTTTTTTGTCATTTGTTCTGGCCGCCCAGGATGATGCCATGTTGATGTGTGGCAGAGCTTCTGCTCTGTTGGTGGCTATTCGTCGCTCTGTGTGGTTGCGACAGTGGACAGCTGACCTTAATTCTAAAAGATCTCTTACGGCCCTTCCTTTCTTGGGGTCGAGGCTTTTTGGTGAAAAGCTGGATTCTGTTGCCAAGGGAGGCAGGTTGCCTCAGCGCAAGAGGTTTCGCCGTTCCTTTCGGGGGGCGGTCTCCTTCAATCCGTCCTTTAGGGGAGCCAAAGCCGGCAGAGGTGCGGGCGTCTCGGTTTCCAGGGGCACGGGTTGGAATAGGGGTAGAGGCCGTGGCCGCCCCGTTCACGCTTGGGGCGCCAAGCCTAAGTCAGTTGCCAAGCCCGCTCAGCAATGAGGGGGCGCCCTCACCCGCACGGGTGGGGGGACGGTTACGATGCTTCTCCCGGGTGTGGGACCTGGAGGTATCGGACAGGTGGATCCGGGAGGTAGTGTCGACCGGTTACAAGCTGGAGTTCGAGTCCCGCCCTCCTCCAAGGTTTCTCAGGTCTCGGGTGCCTCTAGATCCTGTGGCCGCGCAGGGGCTCCTGGCGGCAGTAAGGAATCTTCTGATGTTGGCAGTCATTTGCCCGGTTCCTCCTTCGGAGGTGGGAAAAGGTTATTACTCCAATCTCTTCACTGTCCCCAAGAAGGACGGGTCTTTCCGTCCGATCTTGGATTTGAAGTGTCTCAACAGGTTTATTCGTCCCCGGAAGTTTCGCATGGAGACCTTGCGGTCGGCGATCGGCTCGCTTCGGCAGGGGGACTTTATGACGTCCATAGACATCAAGGACGCGTATCTTCACATTCCTATCTTTCCGCCACATCAGCGGTTTCTTCGCTTTGTGGTGGAGGATCGTCATTTTCAGTTTGTGGCTCTCCCATTCGGCCTCACTTCGGCCCCGAGAGTGTTCACGAAGGTGTTGGCAGGGGTGATGGCCCTGCTCAGAGCGCAGGGGATTCGCATTGTTCCTTACCTGGACGACCTTCTCATCATGGCTCCTTCCTTCAGCCAAGCAGAAGGGGATACCAGCACGGTGGTGTCCATGCTGGAGAGGTTCGGCTGGGTGATCAATTACCCCAAGTCCTCTCTGGTTCCGGCCAGGGTGGTGACTTTTCTGGGGATGTCCTTGGACTCTTGTCAGCACAAAGTGTTTCTTCCTCAGGACAAGGTTCTTTTGATTCAGGAATTGGCTCAGCGTCTTCTTTCCATTCCTCGCCCGTCCATTCGGCTAGGGATGAGACTGGTGGGGTTGATGGTGGCCTCGTTCGAGGCGGTTCCCTTCGCACAGTTTCACACGAGGACGCTGCAGCTTCATCTTTTGGCGTCTTGGGACAGGCGCCCGCGGTCGTTGGATCGGTCCTTCCAGATTTCTCCTCGGGTTCGGCGGTCTCTTCGGTGGTGGTTGTTTCCGGACAATCTTCTGAAGGGCAGGTCGTTTCTGACTCCGCGGTGGGAGACTGTCACCACGGATGCCAGCTTGTCAGGATGGGGAGGTTTCTGGAAGGATCTTCAGTTTCAGGGGCTGTGGGATCCTCAGGAGGCTCACTTGCCCATCAATGTTCTGGAATTGCGAGCTATCAGGTTGGTTCTGTCTCGCTTGACGCATCGGTTACAGGGCCTGCCTGTTCAGGTTCGATCGGACAATCAGACGGCTGTTGCTTACATCAATCACCAAGGAGGGACTCGCAGTCTGGGTGCCCTCAGGGAAGTGTCTCTGATTCTGGTCTGGGCAGAGACGTATGTTCCTTGCATTTCGGCGGTGTACATTCCAGGAGTGGAGAACACGGAGGCGGACTTCTTGAGCCGGTGCTCGTCCCGCCGGGGGGAATGGTCTCTCCATCCCCATGTGTTTCGGTCCTTGTGTCTTCGGTGGGGAACGCCGGAGGTGGATATGTTTGCCTCTCGTCACAATCACAAGCTTCCGACATTCGTGTCGCTGTCTCGGGACCCTCTGGCACTGGCGACGGATGCCATGTCTTTGAGCTGGAAGGATCTGGGGTTCCTGTATCTGTTTCCTCCGATTCCCATGCTAGGCAGGGTGCTGCGAAAGCTAGTTCAGGAAGGAGTTCCCGCCATTCTCGTGGCTCCAAGGTGGCCAAGGCGGGTGTGGTTCGCAGACATCGTTCGTCTGGCAGTGGATCAGTTCGATCTGCCTCTTCGGCCAGATCTGCTCACTCAGGGACAACTGTGTTACCCCAGTTTACCAACGCTGGCTTTAACGGCTTGGCTGCTGAAACCTCCATCTTGAAGGAGGAGGGTCTTTCGGACTCGGTCATTCGGACTCTTGTTAGTGCTAGGAAGAGGTCTTCCTCTTCCATCTATTATAGGGTCTGGAGATCTTATATTGATTGGTGTGAGACTAGATCTTTGCCATGCCGGGTTTTTTCTATTTCTCGGATTTTGGATTTTCTTCAATCTGGGTTGGATTCTGGTCTTCAGCTGAGTACCTTGAAGGGGCAGGTGTCTGCCTTGTCAATTTTTTTCCAGAAGTCTTTTGCTAGCCATTCCTTGGTCAAGACTTTTTTCCAGGGGGTTTCGCATCTGAGGCCTCCTAGGAAGCCATTGCTCCCAGTGTGGGATTTGAATTTGGTGCTTTCTGCGTTACAGGCTCCTCCTTTTGAGCCTTTGCAGGGTATTGCTTTATCCACTCTGACTCAGAAGGTTGTCTTTTTGGTGGCCATCACTTCGGTTCGGCGTGTTTCGGAGTTGGCAGCCTTGTCGATTCAGGCTCCTTATTTTGAGAAACATCAGGACAAAGTGGTTTTTCGTTTCAAGTCAGATTTTCTTCCTAAGGTGGTGTCTGCTTTTCATCTTAATCAGGACATTGTTCTTCCTTCCTTGTGCCCTAGGCCTAGGAATGATAAGGAGAGTGCGTTGCACTGCTTGGATGTGGTGCGATGTGTTAGGTACTATTTGCGTGTCACGTCTTCTTTTCGTAGGACTGATGCTTTGTTTGTAGTGCCTTGTGGTCCTAGGAAGGGTTTGGCTCCGGCCAAGTCTTCCATTAGTAAGTGGATTCGCCAGGCGATTATTGCTGCCTATTTTGCCAAGGGGAAGGACCCCCCTTTTCGTGTTACTGCACATTCTACTCGTGCGATCGGTGCGTCCTGGGCTTTTCAGCACCAGGCTTCAGTTGAACAAGTTTGTAAGGCTGCTACCTGGTCTTCAGTTCACACCTTTTCCAAGTTTTACAAGGTTGATGTTCGGGCCTCGGCGGATGCTGTTTTTGGCCGTAAGGTTCTGCAGGCTGCAGTGGTTTGAGTTTTATCTGCGTTATTGCCTGGTTTGGATACCCGCCCTCTTTTGGACACTGCTGTTGGATGTCCCAAGTGTAATAATAATAAGTATCTGAAGTGGGGTGTGTGACATACTTAGAATAATACCATTTTGTGATTACTCACCTGTAAAATGGGTATTATAAGTATGTCACACACCCCACTTCACCCGCCCTTTTTTGGTATCCTGGTTCTTTATATGGTGAAGTTTTGTTATTTACGGTTGAGGGTTAAATTTGTTTAGTTCTGGTACCTTGTCTTACTGCTTTTTGAACACTGGGGAATTGGTGAGAGGTACCAGGTATATATAGACCGGGAGGGGCTTGCTGAAGCTTTTGGAGATCTCTGCAAGTGCGCCACCTAGCGGTGAGTTACCCAAGTGTAATAATAATAAGTATCTGAAGTGGGGTGTGTGACATACTTATAATACCCATTTTACAGGTGAGTAATCACAAAATGGTATTTTTCTGAGCCGGTGTGCGTCCCGTCGGGGGGAGTGGTCTCTCCATCCCCAGGTGTTTCGGTCACTTTGTCTCCGGTGGGGGACGCCGGAGGTGGATCTGTTTGCCTCTCGTCACAATCACAAGCTTCCGTCCTTTGTGTCCCTGTCCCGGGACCCTCTGGCTCTGGCGGTGGATGCCATGTCCCTGAGCTGGAGGGACCTGGGGTTTCTTTATCTGTTTCCTCCGATTCCCATGCTAGGCAGGGTTCTGCGAAAGTTGGTTCTGGAAGGAGTTCCCGCCATTCTCGTGGCTCCAAGGTGGCTAAGGCGGGTGTGGTTCACGGACATCGTCCGTCTGGCCGTAGATCAGTTCGATCTGCCTCTTCGGCCAGATCTTCTCACTCAGGGTCATCTCTGTTACCCCAGTTTACAAACGCTGGCTTTGACGGCTTGGCTGCTGAAACCTCCATCTTAAAGGAGGAGGGTCTTTCGGATGCGGTCATTCAGTCTCTTATTAGTGCTAGGAAGAGATCTTCTTCTTCCATCTATTACAGGTATTGGAGATCTTATATTGATTGGTGTGAGGCTAGGTCTTTGCCCTGCCGGGTCTTTTCTGTGTCTAGGATTTTGGAGTTCCTTCAGGCGGGTCTGGACTCTGGTCTTCAGTTGAGTACCTTGAAGGGGCAGGTTTCTGCTTTGTCAATTTTTTTCCAGAAATCTTTTGCTAGTCATTCCTTGGTCAAGACTTTTTTCCAGGGGGTCTCGCATGTGCGGCCTCCTAGGAAGCCTTTGCTCCCAGTGTGGGATTTGAATTTGGTTCTTTCTGCTCTTAAGGCTCCTCCTTTTGAGCCTTTGCGGGATGTTGCTTTGTCCATTCTTACTCAGAAGGTTGCCTTTCTGGTGGCCATTACTTCGGTTAGGCGTGTTTCAGAGCTGGCAGCTTTGTCTATTCAGGCTCCTTATTTTGAGGATCATCAGGACAAAGTGGTTTTTCGTTACAAGTCAGATTTTCTCCCTAAAGTGGTTTCAGCTTTTCATCTTAACCAGGACATTGTTCTTCCTTCTTTGTGTCCTAAGCCTAAGAATGTCAAGGAGAGTGCTTTGCACTGCTTGGATGTGGTTCGTTGTGTCAGGTACTATCTTCGTGCGACGTCTTCTTTTCGTAAGACTGATGCCTTTTTCGTTGTGCCATGTGGGCCTAGGAAGGGTTTGGCTCCGGCCAAGTCCTCCATTAGTAAATGGATTCGTCAGGCCATTGTTGGTGCTTATTCGGCCAAGGGGAAGGATCCTCCTTTCCGAGTTACTGCTCATTCTACTCGTGCGGTTGGTGCGTCCTGGGCTTTTCAGCACCAGGCTTCTGTTGAACAAGTGTGTAAGGCTGCAACTTGGTCTTCTGTTCATACCTTTTCTAAGTTCTATAAGGTTGATGTGCGGGCTTCAGCGGATGCTGTTTTTGGCCGCAAGGTTTTGCAGGCTGCAGTGGTTTGAATTTTTTCTGCGTTATTGCCTGTTAGGATACCCACCCTTTTCTGGACACTGCTGTTGGATGTCCCTAGTGTAATTATTAAGTCTGAAGTGGGGTGTGTGACATACTTAGAATAATACCATTTTGTGAATACTCACCTGTAAAATGGGTATTATAAGTATGTCACACACCCCACTTCACCCGCCCTTTTTGGTATCCTGGCTCTCTTTTTGGTGAAGTTTGGTTCTTTACGTTGAGGGTTAAATTGTTTGGTTCTGGTACCTTGTCTTACTGCTGTTCTAATACTGGGAGGTTCTTGGGAGGTACCAGGTATGTATAGACCGGGAGGGGCCTGTTGAAGTTTTTTGGAGAAGTTCTCTGCAATGCTGCCACCTAGAGGTGCGTTAACCCTAGTGTAATTATTAAGTCTGAAGTGGGGTGTGTGACATACTTATAATACCCATTTTACAGGTGAGTATTCACAAAATGGTATTTTTCCAATCAATAATTTGCACGGCAAAGTACACTGATGTGATGAGAGCCCGAGCATGTGCCATGGGATGGCTGGAGAGGTAAGAAAACCTGGACAGAGCAGCATCCAAAAATGTTGGGATGACCAAGGGACAGGAACCAAAACCCAGGAGAGGTAGAGGTAAAATCCCGGGTTTTGGTCCTCTTCAAGCACATGTGGACCAAAACCCAGGATTTATCCTGGGTTTTGGTCCTTTCCCCCTTGGCACCCCGATCAGGTGTGCCCCGCTGTGTGACACAGATCACCGAGGCCAACTCACCTCTTCCCAGTCCTACGGCGCATGCGTGGCCGCTCGTCCAATCAGCGAGCTTGAAGCTGCTGATGTCACGTCGTCTAAGGCCAGCAGTTCCAAGCGCACTGACGGACACATTCCCGCGCCCTGCTAGAGGGATAGCAGGGATGCGGACGCAGCTCACACATGCGCCATTGGACCGGGAAACAAGAAATTGTATGGGCCGACCTTTGGGGTTTCACACAGCAGGGCATCCCGATTTTGGATGCCCTGTGGGGGGGGGGGGGCGATCGGCCCTGGAATATTATAGATTCCAGGGCTGATTGCTGTGGGTTTTGGTCCACTTTAAATGCTATTACCGGTGTATGTTAGACTACAAGGCAGAGAGTGCTTTCCTAAAATGGAAAGTATTTGCATGGAGCATACAAGGCAAGCATAATGGAGTTTCTCCCTGAATCCCTGGCGATAACAATGATAGACCACATCAATATATATATATATAGATAGATATATATAGATAGATATATAGATATATATAGATATATATAATTTTTTCATCTCTCGTTTCCATTTGAAGTTAAAAAAAAAAAAAGCATTGAGTCAGCAGAAAGGCATAGGGCCGAGCATACTGATGGGGAAGCGGGGCAGGTTCCATTTGCTTACAATGGCCTCGATTCAATAAGGGTAGAAAAAAATTCTCATGGTAGTAAAAAATTCAATTCATGAGAAAAAAGCCTGAGAATGTCACATTGTAGTAAAAGCTGCCATTGACCTTCATTGTCTTTTTATCTAGTGATTCATTGACAGTGATATTCTCAGGCTTTTTTCTCATGAATTGAATTTGTTACTACCATGAGAATTTTTTTCTACCTTTTATTGAATGGAGGCCAAAGTCTTCAAGTACAGTGTTGTACCAACCAACCACATAACAAGCTCTGGCCCATCATAAGTCTGCAACTCCTTTAGGTGCTGCCACCCAGATTGCTTCAAATAGAGGAAACTGCTGTCAGGAAGGGGGGGGGGTGCTTCATAATGCCCCTCTCACCACCCTGCTCAGAGCCCCTCACCACCCTGCTCAGAGCCCCTCACCACCCTGCTCAGAGCCCCTCACCACCCTGCTCAGAGCCCCTCACCACCCTGCTCATAGCCCCTCTCACCACCCTGCTCATAGCCCCTCTCACCACCCTGCTCAGAGCCCCCCTCACCACCCTGCTCATAGCCTCCCTCACCACCCTGCTCATAGCCCCTCTCACCACCCTGCTCATAGCCCCTCTCACCACCCTGCTCAGAGCCCCCCTCACCACCCTGCTCATAGCCCCTCTCACCACCCTGCTCATAGCCCCTCTCACCACCCTGCTCATAGCCCCTCTCACCACCCTGCTCATAGCCCCTCACCACCCTGCTCAGAGCCCCTCACCACCCTGCTCAGAGCCCCTCAGCACCCTGCTCAGAGCCCCTCACCACCCTGCTCAGAGCCCCTCACCACCCTGCTCAGAGCCCCTCACCACCCTGCTCAGAGCCCCTCACCACCCTGCTCAGAGCCCCTCACCACCCTGCTCAGAGCCCCTCACCACCCTGCTCAGAGCCCCTCTCACCACCCTGCTCATAGCCCCTCTCACCACCCTGCTCAGAGCCCCTCTCACCACCCTGCTCAGAGCCCCTCACCACCCTGCTCAGAGCCCCTCACCACCCTGCTCAGAGCCCCTCACCACCCTGCTCATAGCCCCTCTCACCACCCTGCTCATAGCCCCTCTCACCACCCTGCTCATAGCCCCTCTCACCACCCTGCTCATAGCCCCTCTCACCACCCTGCTCAGAGCCCCTCACCACCCTGCTCGTAGCCCCTCTCACCACCCTGCTCATAGCCCCTCTCACCACCCTGCTCATAGCCCCTCTCACCACCCTGCTCATAGCCCCTCACCACCCTGCTCATAGCCCCTCACCACCCTGCTCATAGCCCCTCACCACCCTGCTCATAGCCCCTCACCACCCTGCTCATAGCCCCTCACCACCCTGCTCATAGCCCCTCACCACCCTGCTCATAGCCCCTCACCACCCTGCTCAGAGCCCCTCACCACCCTGCTCATAGCCCCTCACCACCCTGCTCATAGCCCCTCACCACCCTGCTCATAGCCCCTCTCACCACCCTGCTCAGAGCCCCTCACCACCCTGCTCATAGCCCCTCACCACCCTGCTCATAGCCCCTCTCACCACCCTGCTCATAGCCCCTCTCACCACCCTGCTCATAGCCCCTCTCACCACCCTGCTCAGAGCCCCTCACCACCCTGCTCAGAGCCCCTCACCACCCTGCTCATAGCCCCTCACCACCCTGCTCATAGCCCCTCACCACCCTGCTCAGAGCCCCTCACCACCCTGCTCAGAGCCCCTCACCACCCTGCTCAGAGCCCCTCACCACCCTGCTCAGAGCCCCTCACCACCCTGCTCATAGCCCCTCTCACCACCCTGCTCATAGCCCCTCTCACCACCCTGCTCATAGCCCCTCTCACCACCCTGCTCATAGCCCCTCTCACCACCCTGCTCATAGCCCCTCACCACCCTGCTCAGAGCCCCTCACCACCCTGCTCAGAGCCCCTCACCACCCTGCTCAGAGCCCCTCACCACCCTGCTCAGAGCCCCTCACCACCCTGCTCAGAGCCCCTCACCACCCCCAAATCCCAGAACTCACCTCTCCTTCTCACTCTTTAATTGCTGTCCCCAGTGGGGCGATAGCATAGCGGAGGTGAGTTCTTGAGGCTCGGGTGGCAGGGGTCAAGCGAGAGCAGTGGCCGCCCTCCTGTCAGGGTGTGATATGGCGATACACAGATATGTTTGTGTGTCAGGAAATGATGGACGCACATCTGATACTTATGATGGAACTGGACTTAAAGTGGACCAAAGCCACCCAGGATTTTGACATGCGCAGGCTATTGTCCAATCATTGCCGTATGCAGTGCATATTAATGTACCGCATTCAACTCTGGAACACATCATTGGCACAGTGAATTGGGAGTGGCCGCATCCCCGGGCTTCCTGTGGTCTGCGGCACGGCCTGTCCACAGCCTATCCGAGTGGCTGGACACGGGAAAGCATAACCATAACCTCACTTACCTGGGGGGCATCCAGAATGCCAGGGCCCCCTCCCCGCACATAACCTCACCTCCCTGGGGGGCATCCAGAATTCTAGAGCCCCCTCCCTGCACATAACCTCACTTACCTGGGGGGCATCCAGAATGCCGGAGCCCCCTCCCCACACATAACCTCACCTCCCTGGGGAGCATGTAGAATGCCAGAGCCCCCTCCCCTCACATAACCTCACTTACCTGGGGGGCATCCAGAATGCTTAAGCCCCCTCCCCGCACATGACCTCACCTCCCTGGGGGGCATCCAGAATTCTAGAGCCCCCTCCCTGCACATAACCTCACTTACCTGGGGGGCATCCAGAATGCCAGGGCCCCCTCCCTGCACATAACCTCACTTACCTGGGGGGCATCCAGAATGCCGGAACCCCCTCCCCACACATAACCTCACCTCCCTGGGGAGCATGCAGAATGCCAGAGCCCCCTCCCTGCACATAACCTCACTTACCTGGGGGGCATCCAGAATGCTGGAGCCCCCTCCCCGCACATAACCTCACCTTAACCTCGCTCCCTCCCAATTGGCCATTGGTGCTTACTCGGGCAGCACATTCTGGTGGCCGGAACAATGGCAGCAATGGCTCCCCACATGTGCGGCAGGCACTCTGGGGTGCTAGGTTCTTGGGGGGGGGGGTCTCTAGCATTCTGGATGCCCCCAGGGAGGGGGCTCTAGCATTCTGGATGCCCCCTTCTCAGCCTATCTTATAGCGGAGGGGACCAACACCCACGCCATTTTAAGCGACCGAGCCTGGAGTCCGGTGACATACGTGGTTGGTCCTCTTTAAGTCTGAATATACAGCAGTGTGCTTGAAAACTTTGTAAGCAGCCCCATCTTCTCAGCTCAAAAACTTTTTAAAAACTTTTTTTAAACTTCGAATGGGTGAATAAAGTCCATTTGTTTCCGGTAGCCTGTCATGTAATAGCATTTCATTTTTACAGGTGTTTAATGATAGTTGTCGGAAGCCATTATCTCTGTGTCGCTCCACCACTGACTCCGAAACGTTGGTGCTTCTGCCTGGGGCCGCGTCACTAACAAATTGTTTTAAAAAAAAAAATGAGCTCCGCAGGGAAGCCTCCCTCACGCCATGAACCCCCTTTATTCACACCATTGTTTATTGTTGCCACTATCACCGCCCCAGAGATTGGTTTTGCCCATCACATTTGAGTTTGCCATTTGTACGTGCTCATGAACCTCCTGCCTCTTGTACTCATTGTGGCTTTGTTTTCTTATGTTGGTTTCCATCTTCAGTTATTAGAGGCACAAGCTGATTACCATAGAAAAGCACTAGCTGTCTTAGAAAAGGCTCTGCCCGAAATCCAGGCCCAGCAAGGTAATCGTCCACAGGCCCCCTGTGGGTGTGTGCTTCTGTCTATGGCCCACAGGGGGCAGCACTAAACCCCTAACAATCGCCTTTTTAGCTGCTCTTTTGCTCCTCCATACTAACGCTGCTTTGCTAACACTCTATATATCATTTATATTCTTTCATACAATGTTTATTTCTCTGTGTGCGCGCTCCTCCACCAAAACGTCTTTGCAGATTTGGGCCTCGATTCAATAAAGGTAGAAAAAAATTCTCATGGTAGAAAAAGATTCAATTCATGAGAAAAAAGCCTGAGAATGTCACTGTTACTGAATCACCAGATAGGAAAACAATGAAAGTCAATGGCACTTTTTTACTCCTAAGAAAAGTAGAGAAGTGTTTCCTCCTTTCTACACTGTAGTAAAAGCTGCCACTGACTTTCATTGTCTTTTTATCTAGTGATTCGGTAACAGTGACATTCTCAGGCTTTTTTCTCATAAATTTAGTTTTTTACTACCATGAGAATTTTTTTCTACCTTTATTGAATTGAGGCCTAGGTATTAAAGCGGATCCACAGCCAAGTTGTATCCCCTTCCTGTCACACCACAGCTATGCATACTTGCCTCCTCTCTTATGGGCTTCCATGTACTGGGAGACCTAAAACCACAGCTTGTACAGCCTCGAGGGCATAGGCCAGCTTTAAAGTGGACCAAAACCCAGGATTTTGGTCCATGCCCCAGGGCACCCCGATTCGCTGCGTGAAACACCCCAGGTTGCCCAGTAAAGCCGCCATTCCCTTGTCATTTGGCGCATGCGCTGCCTCTCGCCCAATCAGCACGCTCGGCTGACCACATCAAAATTGGCTAAGATTCTGCTAAGAGGCGAGTTTAGCTGAGAAGAGGCGAGCACGCTGGTGGCCACATGCCCGCTATCCTGTAACACTGTGCGTGCCCACGGTTGCCAATCATAAATGACTGGTGCAGCAGGCTGCGGCTTGCGCATGCCCTGTTGGATCGGGGGAGAAGGTGCGTTTTCTGGGCGACCTGGTGGTTTTTACACACCGCGGCATCCCAAATCTGGATTCATACCAATGCACGGCATAAAGCCGTTAATTTGGCCAGTGTGTAAGGACAGGGAACGGCTGCAGTCACATCATCCCCTGTGGAGTGCACGCTCCCATGCCCGACCTATCTGTATGGCTGGGTGTGGGAGCGCGCACAGCTGCGGGGATGCCGGTTGCAGAGTTCGCCTAAGATCGTGGCGAGGGACTGGGGCAATGGTAAGGTCCAGGGCCGCCATAAGCTGTGATTGGTACACTTTAATGCCTGGTTTTAGCTTCCTAAGGACCTTTAACTGTAGAGGCATCTCAAACAGGGATGCCCCAGTGTAGAGTGAAATAAAGGGGGAAAAGGAACCTGAAGTCATTTTTGTGGGTCTGCTTTAAAGGGCCTGTCTATGCTTAAAAAAAAAGAAGAAAAAAAACATACTTCCCTCTTGTCCCCTGCCTCACGTGCCACCTACTCCCGTTCAAAAACCCTCACCATGTGCAGAAATCGTGGACCAATCGCCCTACGAGTCAGTGTGACTTGAGCAGGGCCACCATCGTAGCTCTACTAGAGGGGGCGTGAGGAGGCCTGATACACCCCCTCCATTGCAATGAATGGCGTGTGGTGGACAAGGGGGGGGGGTGCAACTGCTGGTAAGCGGTGGATGTCGTGGGACTCAATCTCGGCTCCTGGTGGGTATGACTGGGGCACCTGGTTGGGAACAATAGATGGGTATGACTTTTTTTTTTTTTCCTTCTGTCTAGACCCTTTAAAAACGGGAGAGCTCAGGGAGGGGAGGGGTAGCCATGCATAAAAGATTATAATATTTATTTACATATGGTCTTTAAAGTGGACCATCAGTCAATATTTCCCAGCAGCTTCCCTTGGGATCTCTGCATCTCGCATCTGTGGACATCTTTATTTGGGGTGCGCATCCACCTGAAACCCATTGGGGGGCACCCAGTAATTGGGGGCACCCAGTAATTGGAGGCACCCAGTAATTGGTCTTAAAGAAGATTTAATGAGAAATCCAACTAGATATTGGCACACCACTTAGATAATAATATGAATGGGTGCGATTACTACCGGGGGAGCCTCTCCACGATGTACCCACCAAAAAAGATATATGACTATATCAAAAACTGGATGAACGCACACCACACAGGAATTGTTATGCAAAATAATATTTTAGTGTGATAACATTTTTGGGGTATATACAGCGTCAATTTCAGAAAAATAAATAAATTCAAGGAAAGGATACATTATTTCGACTTTAGGATCAGAACTGATGCATTCTCAGTCAGGAGGATAGTCGTGTACCTCAGAAAAAATGATAAATCATATAGGGTTAACCGTACAGTATTAGATGCATCATACTGAAAAGTAAAGCCATGAACAAGAAAAAAAATGCATTAAAGAGGACCTTCACCCTGAATAAGACCATATCTTATGTGTTTCCCCCACCCTGTACATACAGATTGCGCACATTAAAAATCATCCTACCTGCACCTACTGAATTTTATGAGCCTTTAAACATCCAAGATGGCGGTGTAAACAATTGAATATTAATAACTAATATTAATAATGTCTCCTGGCTGGCGCAAGCTAATTATGTAAACAATTTAACTAGCATAAAAAATATTAATATGAATAACTAAAATATTAATAATATTATGTATATATTTATCCTGCCCGGCTCGACTAAAATAGGCAACACATATACCAATATTATCAATATCTGGCCAGTGATCACGCAATGGATACACGCATAAGACTATAAGACTGTAGGTTCTTTTGACTTCTGGTATAGGCAAGGGACACTGAGACACGTAGTAAATAAAGAGATATATTGTAGTAAAAGCAAAACAAAATGGCAAAAGACAATACAATTTACTTTACATGCAACCACAGATATATTAACCCCTAATGGGTGGATTTACAGCACCAATACCATACTGACAGAAAATTCACACAAGGAACTTACAATTAATCATGCAGAAAAAGAAAAGAGCCACACAAGTTAAATGGACACCCCAATACAGCAATATTCCCTGATAGCACTAACCAGTGTTAGCTATGGTAGCAGCTCAGTTACCTGCCTCAGTGAATCGTCTCCAGCGCTATTCAGGGCCCTTCTCCTGTACTCACACCGACTCTCCGTCTTGCCTTCCTTCCTTCTGCCTCTCTCTGTCCTTCCTTCTGCCTCTCTCTGTCCTTCCTTCTGTGTCCCTCCCTCGCTTCACTCACCTCAATTATACTTCCCTGCCCTTTGATCTCCAGTCCTGCTGTCCTCCCCACCTTCATTCCTTCTGCCCTAATTATACTAAAAGTGGGCTTCTGGTATTCCTTTGAACTTTTATGACCCTAGTCTTCTCCTAATCTGGCTTCTGAATCTTGTCCCAGCCCTGCTTTATTGTCGCAGGATGCTGTCCTATCTGATTGGAATACAATTCCTGCCCGGCCACCTGTGCATGCTGGTATTGTAAACGATTTTGCTGTATATTCCTATACTTAAATATGCAACATTATTAGCAATATTGATTTTCCATAAAGGCCCCTTATTTACAGCGGCACATGGAGCATCAGGCAGCCTGCAAACAGGAAGTGTCTTCTGACTGTGCCGCTCTGCATTCTGGGATTGCTGTCCTTTTCCTGACCCCAGCTCTGCTCTGTCTGTGCAGAGCACAGCTTTAACCCCACCCCCTGGACTTTATTCCGCTCTCCTCTCCTCAGTATGTCATGCTTCTGAGTCAAGATGGCGGTGCCCATATCCTAGAGTCCTGAACAGAGTTGCAGCCCGGTGGGGCAAAGAATAATAAGTTAGTGACTAAAAACTTAAAATATATTAATTTTAGATGCTGGGGAATAGTTTAAGGGTTTGGGCT